>JAUZSU010186040.1:0-12313 GCA_034780255.1 Parotocinclus maculicauda
ATACTTACGTAAATGTGATTTCTTAGTTTTTTATTTTTAATAAATTTTCAGAACTCTCAAAAAAAACTTTTTTCACAGTCATAATGGGGTATTTTGTGTAGAATTTTGAGAAAAGGGATTAATTTAATACAATTTGGATGCACTGTAAATATATATATATATAGCTATCTTAAAAAAAATATACATATATATATATATATATATATATATATATATATTTTTTTTTTAAGATAGCTTAATAGACAGATAAATAGATAGATAGATCCTGGTTTATGTAGTTTATCTGGTTAATCTCAGTAATGTTTTCCTGTGCTTAGTCAGGGCAGACCTATTACTCACCAACACACATGCTCTCTGTGCATACCAAAGACTGTGCTCTTTGTAAATTCACTTAACAAATTGATCTCGGCAGTGTCACGTTGCTGTCCATCATGTGAGTGGCCACTTCTGCAGTTCCACGAGCTAGTCCAAGTAGGCTGAAAAAGTTTTTTACACTAACAGGGTGACTGTATGTGATCATATGGAATTAAACTGCGTATTCACCGTTACAGTCAGGCCACGCCTGTTCTTTCTTACAAGATGAAGCGAGTGATGTTATCAAGAGTCTACTACAATCCAAGCTGAAAAGAAACAATCACTCACTTTCTTTTGTTGATAAGGAGCATTTCCATTAATGGCCGAAGCAATGTTGATTCCATCGCCAGGAAAAGTGACATCCGTAAGTATTAAAATGAATAAAATTTCATTATTTAAAACTCTAATGATTAAATTGTTTGTTTGTTTTTCTATTGCTTTTTCTTTCACAGGCATGATGATATCTTCAGCCATATATACGCCTGTTATAAACCTGTCTGTTCTTGAAAAAAAATTTATTTCTTTCATTTTCCCATTTGCTTACATTACTTTTTGCCTTATTATTATGCCTTAATTTGTCAACATTTAATGTTTTATATTCATTTGATGCATAATATTTTGTCAGTTTTGACACTCTAGAAACACCTATATACAGTTGTTTTACTTCTGTTATTTGGTGTCAAAGTTGTGTATGTATATATGCACATTTTTATAACCACTCTAAGCAAAAGTTCATTTAGCCAAATTCACAACTTTATGTAACAGAGAATCCACACAGTTTATGTACAGATTTATGTCTCCACACAAAGATAAATAAGGCCTACTGTTGGAGATGACAGTTCAATAGGATATAATGGGTTGCATTTTTTTAAATACCTTTCCTTCAACCAAAAGAAAAACCCAACAATAACAAATATATATATTTATACATAATTGGTTATATATAATTGGTTATTTGCAAACTCTGCAAAAAATATGGAGTAGGTAAACATATAAAATATTTACCCAGCTTATTAATATTTCATAGCAAAGAAACAAATCACACACATGACACACAAAGTATGTAAATTGCTGAAAATTCTCGCTTTCTGACACATGGGTAGTCCAACAAACATTTCAAAGCATCATAACAAAAACTCAAATCACTGTGCCATGAAAATACAAAATGCACCGCAAAACAAATGGACAGGAACCTGTAAATTAATAGATACAATAAACTAACACTAACACATAAACTGTAGAAAACTATGTTACAGTTGATTAAAGAGAAGTGATCACAAGGTTTGTGATTGACTAAAAGTGATATTCAGCAATGAATCACAAATCTGTACTGGCCAAGAAGATGAAGCTGGAACTGGAGCTGCCTGGTGGCATTCTAATGAAACATATAAATATGACTACGTGGAGAACACAATCTAATTTAGGATATGGAGATGCTTGTAGATAAAGCATCAGTAATAATGACAGACATTATTACAGTCAATGCACAGGTGCACAGTGAAATTTTGGGCATTTTATTTTATTTCATTCCAACAATAAAAAATAGTTTGATACTGATGGATAATGATACACGTTGCCACAGAGCAAGGAGTTTTAAAGATATTTTTAGGCAAGGTACACAAATGGCATGGCCAGCAAAGAGTGGAGCTCTAAAGGTTATGCTGGAAATTAAATTAAATATAAGACAAGGATCCATCATGCAAAGCTGATTTGATTTGTGTGAAGTAGCCACCACAAAGCCCAAATATACAGTTATTAATACAATTTTGTTTTATTTAATATATGTGATTTGTTTATTTACTGCTAAGCAAAAAAACTGGACGAACATCCTCTAAGTGTGGTGATTTATTCATGGTTGCCAGCATTTGTAGTTCCACTTAAAATAAATGAAAAAAAAAAAAAAAACCAACTATAGGTGTTGTATGGTATGTTTTACTAAATAGAGAATCATCCTTTGTTGCATGGTTCTTCCTTTGACGTGTTTAATGCAACTGGAGCTGATGACAACATTTGCAAACCATATCAAGCTTGGCAACTTATATCACACTTCAATTAATTAAATATCGCACCATTAACATATTTGTGATTTTGTTTGTGTAGCAAATTTATGCCATTGCGTTTGGTCGAGACACATTATTTCCACTCATTTATGAAGGGTCTACTCTTTGATGCCTTGTACTGACTGTGGCTTTGACTTCAGTTATTGGTAGTGCCATCAGATAAGCTGCCTATTGAATACAATGTTTTCCCGTATAGAATTATCTTGCATAATTTGCTAATACCTTCAAACGTAACCTACTTGGTTAAATTCATTCACAATTATTTATAAATAAGTAAACAAATGACATCATCCTCATTTGGCTGAATGAACTGAAATGATTTTTTTTCCTTTTGCTTAGAATTTGTTCTTTCTTTCTCTCATTGCCTTTAGCACCTAACCTCATCCCTGCTGGCTGTGGCTTTCCTCACCTCATTTGGTAGCTCTATGCTCTATGGCTATAATTTGGCTGTGGTGAACTCTCCTGCAATGGTACGAACTTTCTGTATTTATTAAATCTATGATTTATTATGTAGTAATATAACTATTTATTGCATCTTCTAAACATTAAACAGCTATACTGCAGATTCTTGGTAAAATGACATTTAAAATCAGACAGAAATTAGATATAGTTTTATAGTGGTACCATTAGCTTGCTTAAATTGGTCATATGTAATTATTGAACAAAACCATTGAATGCATATTGCTTTATTAGAAAGTGTGACGTTTAATTTGGTAATCTACTATTATTTATTTAAATTTGAATTTAGTTTAATTGCTGTTGGACTGGATTGGGTTTAATTTTCAGTGATAATTTTGCATTGGGGTGGCACGGTGGCTTTGTGGGTAGCTTTGTCGCCTCACAGTGAGAGGGTCCTGGGTTCAATCCCAGGTCGAGTTGTTTGGGTCATTTCTCTTTGGAGGCTAATGTCCTCCCTGTGTCTGTCATGGGTTTACTTTGTGTATTTTGGTCTCCACCCACAGTTCAAAATATATTAGGTTAATCAGTGTCTCTAATTTTCCCTATAGTGTGTGTATGAGTATGTTAATGTGTGTGCTCTATGATTAATTGAGACCCCGTCTAGGGTTGTTCCTGCCTTGTGCCCTGTGCCACCAGCTATGCACCCTGTTCAACATCAAGTGGGCAAGAAAGTGAATGAATTAATGAATTATGGATTTGATGTCTTTCTTGTCATATTTTAGGCCTTATGCTATTGACTGGCACAGTATAGAAATACACTGGGACACAAAAAGGAACCTTGAGGATGTGAAAATACAGCCATTATTGATATTAGCTGATAATAAAAGCTTTAGTATTATAATCATGTAAAATAGAATGTTTTCTGTTGTTCATAGAAAACAATAAGGATAAAGGAGTAGAAGAATTATATTTTTTGGGAATACAAGGAACAAAGCAACCTATGCAATATACTTTTTAAGACCTTTTCATGTTTATTTAATAAGCGTTTTGCTCAAAAGTTATATATTACCAACTAGTAATTAAATGGATTTAAATACTGTAGTATGTACTAGTTCTTGATACTATGCTGCTATCTCTGCTGTGTAAAGCAGACTGGCTGCCCTGGTTATGTGAACACTGCTTCCACAGAGCCAATGTTCTGCTTGAGATATTTGTCATTGGATGAGGAATGTGGATGGAATGGACCAAGTGGCTACAGTAAACCCTTTCTGAAACTCAGTGAATGAGTCCTGTGCAATGTGTCATGATTATGTGGGGCACAGATATGTTTACTGTATTCTGGAATGGCCTCAGACTTTTGTGTATTATTTAACCTAAGTTTTATTTTTTCCAAAATAGATTGACTGATTCACAGATATGTCAGTGCAAATATTTACAAAAAGAATATTGCTGACTGGGAAGTGAATCAGTCAGCCCAACTTTTCTGCCATTGTATTAAGATACTTGCCTCTAGCATCTAACTTTATATACAGTGCCTTGAATCAGAAGTCTCTTAATGATGAAAAATATATATTTTTCTATTTTCCCTCTATGTGGGAAAAGATGTTACAGTACATGCAGCATTGGAATGCTTTTTAAGACTGAATACACAACAAAAAGAACTAAGATATTCGGTAGCATTCATAGCTCTGGAACCTGAATTGTGAATTGTTTGAATTATCTAAAAAATAATTAATTGAGAATTAACAAGTTACATGATAGCCAGGATTTTAAATCTAATGGCTAGGTTTCAGGTGTTCATTAAACCCAGAAATGAATATCACGCAGTTGCACTCGTGAGTCTATTAAATGGTTGCTAAATAAAGAAATACAGAGGGGGAAAAGATAACTGCACATGGATTCAATTAGTCTGTGACTTCAGAATGAGAACATAGACTCAGGAGAATTACCACGAGACAGGCATATTTCAATAGATTTGTACTTGTAAATGATTAAAGTAACTCTTTTTATACAGGGACAATTGTTCTGTAATGCAATTTAGGCATGCATAATATTATTAATGCTTACATTTGAGCAGCAATTATTACAGCCTTAAGAATTTGTGAAGGTTCTTGTGAGTGTCATGCTAGTATAAATACTTTTTCCCACTTTCGCACCAGGGCAGGTACTGAGCTATAGCCAGATAAAGCAAAAAAATTGAAGTGGAAGAGATCTTTGGGAACAGAAAACATTTCTTTAGAAATGATTTAGAGTTCCAACTATGGTATGCAAATCTCCAAAGTTTAAAAAGTCATAGCTTTGCCAATTTTGTCCGTCTCTATTTTTTGCATTAAGTCATTTTTAATTTTTGCTAGAAAAGCCTGTTTTTGACAGAGCTCCCCATATTTTATTTATTTCTCTAAATACTACTGTAAATTAATTATTGTTGAAACTACTATCAGTTAAGTAGTGTTTTGTATAAAGTTAATAATGTTGTCTGCTATAAAACCTTGTTTAACTCTTCAGTCCTGTTAATGCCAAATATCAATTGATGCAAACCTGTTTTTGTATAATATTTGGAATCAAATTGAAAATTCCATTGAAATGTGTGACTGTTAAAACTTATGACACAGAATACATTTTTGTTTCATTAAAATAAATTCAGCACTGAAACGATTATACCCCATCTCCTTTCTCCTCAATTTGGCTTATACAATTTCTCCGTTTTTTGGTTGATTGAGGAGGGCTTTGGTGCTGAATGCTTCTCTTCACCGATACATGACTGTGAGCATAAATACACATGGATGTCCAGTCCAAACTCACTGCATACATCCACCATCTTTGCATTTACTGCAGCAACAGGAGAAGAATCTTGTCCAACTTTGTCACCCTCACATACCATAGTGTCTGCACAGCACTGCTCTTCTGGGGTGGTGGACTAGCAGTTTAGCTGCACCATCAGAGCAACATAGCCTTAACATTAATGTGTTCATACACAATATGTAGAACATAAGATTAGCTATGAGTTAAATAAGCAGTGCTGAACCACTGGCATGTTCCTGCAAACACAAGCCTAATCAATAATGTCTTGTGATACTGTTATTTAACTAAAAGTTGACTAAAAGTTGGCACTATTCAATATTAGTCTATTCATATCCACAGTACTTGTTGCTGTAAGGCTGATATTAATGAAGGGAAGAGGGGTGAAAAATAGAAACTTTATTTGGACAGTATTTACGTGGTTTTCCATTTAGAGCTGGTGACAACAAACAAATAGTATGATTCGAAGTCATTATTTACATACATAATATGCTTTCTTATATGTGGTTAGTGCAGTCACTTCACATCCCCGAGATCCCGGGAGGAGTTTGTCATCTCCATGTCAATATGGGTTTACTCTGGGTACTCCAGTTTCATCCCACTTTCCAAATACATGCATTAGGTTGATTGGTCCTTTAAATTGGCCAGTGACTAGTGCGTTGCTATACCCTTGTGTCTGTCACGAATATAGACACTGATGCTTATTCAATGTTATGTAGAACCAATTCACAATTAAACAATAGCTTGCTGTTCGTCTGGGGTGGAACAGTGATGCAGTGGCTTGACCCCAACCTCAGGTTCCACCTGTTTACTTGTCTGTGTGGGTACTCTGAGTACTGTTTCACATTGCAAAAACATTTATGTTAGGTTGATTGGTGGCCTGTCCAGGGTTGTTTCTGCCTTGTCTCCTGTGATACCGGCTAAGCACCGGCTAACCACTTTCACATTACCCTGATTAAGCAGATAAGACAATGAAAGAAATAGTGAATGCTTTTCACCTGGTGTATTGCACCAGTTCAACCTTCAGAAAAGATCTATCATATACTAAAACAAAATATCAAACATAATCGGGTACACTACATAACCAACAGTTTGTGGAGAATTAACAGCCAAGTATCACATGTAGAATCATGGTTGTTAATATGGAGTTGGTCCCACTTTGATCATTAATGAGGTTGGACACTGTTGTTGGATAATAAGACCTGCGCTCACTTATCGTTTTAATTAATCCAAAATGTGTTTGATCGGGTTATGGTTCTATACAGACCAGTTTTATGAGCTTTATTTTTGCACTGTCATAGGAAACAGTAAAATGCCTAATCTTCAGTGGAACAAACCATCAATAGATAATATACAGACAGAGAGAATTTACTGATCCACACAGTGAAATAGTGAGAATATAAAAACACTTAATACACAAACTACATGGTTTTAAAGGGCAGGGCAGTGAATAGTAATTCCCTTTCATACCCACTTAATCCAATTCAAGGTTGCAAGGGGTGGGGGAGGGGCAGAGGCAGCATGGGGCGCAAGGCAGAAACAAGTCCTGAACTGGATCAAAGGCCATCCCAGAGCATATGCATGCATATACATACACAGCCACTCATTGGGGCACTTTGGAGATTTACCTAAAACATACCTTTGTGATGTCGAAGAAAAGAACATGCAAAATCCACACTGGAGCTGTGTGGCAACAGGGCTAACCATTATATTGCCATGCCACCTTCTGTAAATACAGTATTTACACATTAATTTCAATTTTCCTACCAATACCCCACTGGGCCACGCAGGATTCTAATGACATGATTACCCCTTTATAGTGGAGAATTAAAAGGGCAGAAATAAATAATAGCATCCAAAGTGGTATCTTCAATCAAAAATTGTATTCCTGTTGCAAAATGTACTGCTTACAAAAATTAGGGGACACTTCAAAAGAAAATGAGACACATGAGACACTTTAGAGACAACAGTTGACCAAGCCATGCCTTTGGGGAATGTGAGTGGAAACCTCAGAAATAACCCATGTATTCAAGGGAAGAACATGTCAACTCCACACAGGCAGACCAGGAATTTAACTGGGGATCTATGGAGCTCTGAGGCGACAGTGTTAAGCTGTACGTTACTTTCGTTTTTTGATTCATTCAATGTTCCTGTTTTTGATTGGTATTTTATCTCTTTCAAACACAAGCAACAGTAACACCATACCATTTATCCCACTGGCCAAAAGCATATCATTAGTCAAACGCACGTCACTGCAAAGTGCCATTGTTCAGCCTTATGTGATTGTATAAACACGTTCAAATACAGTAACTGGGACTGAATAGTGATATACTGGCCTGGGCGGTGTCCCTCTGCTGGTCAGAGCTGGATAGTGCGGGGTTGCCTGCTGACAAGAGCTTGAACAGCAGAGCTCCTCTGCTTATCAGAGGCGGCACTGCAAAGGTTGGCTCTAGCTGCGAATCAGAGGTGCAGCTTTACCTCAAAACAGATCATATGGCTGTGTGGTGTTTTTTTTCATGAAAAAATATTCATATAATAAAAAACTGATTTTAATCATACACCTCCATCAAATGTTGTTGCCTACAATCCAGCTGCAATACTATCATACACATAACCCAGTTTACTGTAGCAGCTCTAGCAGGGCTGAAATTTGATTAACTTGCTTATTGGAATGGGCACATGGTATGTGTTTACCTTTGCATTGTCAACCTTTTTGTAATGGGTGCCAAAGTGACTTAAGTGTGTGAGTGTGTGGGTTCTGCGATGGACTAGGCACCATCTTCTGCCAGCTAGGCACCATCTTTCCCACAAACCATTTTAGGATTATTGCAGTGGGGCAGTGGTTAAGGCATTGAACTATGGACCAGAAAGTCCAGGGTTCAAATTCCACATCTGGCCACAATTGGTTAGCTTGTAAAACTGTAATTTACTGTTTTAACAAAAATATGGGGATAAATATAAATACTTATAAATATCTCATAATGAAATATCCCCTAATTTGAGAGCAGTGTAGTTGTAAATATTGTTGTAGTCAACACCGGTATAACTGAGTCTAATACAAAACCAAGACTTTTAGTAGTCAAGTCCAAGTCAAGATCAAGACCGGGTGTGGTCAAGACCAAGACAAGACTGAGACTATTTTTTCCATCACACAAGAATACAATGTAGACAATGGGAAAACAATGATTACTTTGTAATACATTACTTTGTAATACGTGTTGTACATTATATAATATAGTATAATACCGTAAAATTGTTACTTTTGAAAGCAAACCATGGTACTGATTCTGTATTAGGCATTAGGAGGATATTGGAAGCTTAGCCCAGAAAGAGTATCAGGGAGGTCCTTTGCTAAATGTTCCATTTTGATTGTTTTTAACCTATATGGCATTCTCTTTTTATACAACAGACAATGTATCAATTTAGTAGCAACCCACTAGAATGTGCAGTATAAATAAAACTTTTAAAATATGTGATATTTTGACATTTAATTTTTATACCAAGTTCAGTAATAGTCTATAAGTGCACACAGCAGGAAAATAAAAAAATAAAGGCCTGACTTATGCTGATTTCCCCTGTTAGGGTTAAATCATAAAATACAATAATATTTAACATTACATATAACGTTAGATAGAGTAAAACAAACTGGAGACTGCTCTGGTCAGAACTTAATCAGAAGTTACTATAAAGCCAGCTGAATATAACCAACAATATCCCTTCTATCCACTTAAATCATTAAATGTGAAAACACAATCATACCTATTCCAGATGTTAAGGACACGATGAAGTAAAGCAAACGGGCAGGAAAATGTACTTGAAGTCTTAACCTCAGCCTATTTGAAATAAAACTGTTTGAAAAATGTTACTGAAAAAAAATAGTAATGGAACAAGAAGAACAGCAAATAGTGTTTCCCTTTTAGTCAAAAAAAAGACAGACACATCAGATTCGACACAGAGTCTTAGCAATATTTAGCGATTCCGCCCTACCTGAGTCTGAGACAAGACCGAGTCCAAATGCATTTGAGCCCAAGATCGCTCATTTATGGTCTCGAGACCAAGCCCGAAATCGAGTAGGCTACCACAACAGTAAATGTAAATTCACAATGTTTAGACTATTGCATTACTAGCATGATTAGCTAGCTTAACCGCTGCTCAGTCATGAATGAATCGTTCACAGTGAACACATTTTTTATATTACTCGGGAATTATGAGTCATATCAGTGAGTGATTCGTTAATCGTAGTACTTTATTTAAGTGGTCTTTCTATTTTTTAAGATGGTTTATTTTTACATTAAAATCTGTAAACGCATAACATATGCACACAGATCATCAAGTTTCTCCATCTTGTTACTACGCTTTCCTTTTGTTGTGTTACAGATTCGGCCATTCACTCTGTGACAGGGCAGAATTAGTACAGAAATACGTTCAGTCACAGATTAGTTCGTTTGTCACGTGACCCAGACTCAGAGCAAAATCAGTACACTAAAAGATCAATTCCACACCCACAAGAGCTGAGCTCTCTTTTAGTAAAAAAAATAATAAAATATGAACGAACACTTAAAAAGATTCTTTCATTTTAACATCCAAGATTCTCTGATTCGAGTCAGTAAAAAGACTCAAACTTCCCAACACTACCGGCTCCTTCTATCTTCTTACCTCCCATATTTAAACCCGACAACCTCCGGCCGAATGTGTTTACACTTGAAATTCTAAAGAGTTTTTCTCTCAGAAATAGTACATGCATCATCTTTTATTAGTGTACATATATACTGTATAGAAATGGCTGCATATTTATTGCTTAAAATCACAATAGTAGGCCTACTGTTACAGAACCAATAAAACCTCAACAGACCAGATTTTAAAATACATTATTTAAAAGAAACAAATTAGTTTAAGATAACAAGAATTACATATAATGTTAATATGTGACAAGATGATGGCTGAGAAGATTATGATTATACTTTTTCTGTTTTCCCCTTCTTAAACACACAGTACATTAAGGAGTTCTATAACCGTACCGTTGTGAGCCGAAATGGTACGGGGTTCAATGGAGAGGCACTTACCCTCATGTACTCACTCACAGTGTCTGTCTTTGCTATTGGAGGCCTGATCGGTTCCTTAATGGTGGGAGCACTGGTCACCAAATTTGGGAGGTAAGTCAAGAAGTTATCCAATAACATCTATCAACTATCAACTATCAACATCAACGATCTGATCAAACTTCCAGGTGTTGAATCGCTACTCCTTAGAGCATGGGTAGAGTCATTGTAAACATTGTGTCATCTGAAACATCCCATGACCTTTCTCTCTATATGACCTTGGTCACACTCTTTATACATCAAACTTTAACTGCTAACTTCTCAGATTAATTATGCAACAATAAAAACAAAATAGGGTACCAATTAGATGACCCAAGAGTTTACGTTAATGATAAGGTTTTCATTATATAATGCATATTTAGCTGTGTTTGCGTGTGACTATAAGACAATGCATTCCTATAGAGTGACTTGAAAACTCCGCTTGTCTCATCTGCTCCAGGCATCTCTTGGGAGCCATGAGATTAGACCGCAGACATTTAAATGCAAATGAAAGGTGATGATTCACAACTCCATTTAATGTTTTAATCAATTTTGGCCCAGCAAAGTGTTTTATAGGGCTAAAGCCATCATAATGCATGGTATAGCTGGGTGTAAATCAGGGACAAAGTTTTCCACCTGATAGAACTAATCAAGGAGGCCCGCTATTTTACTCAGCACTGCACTCATGGAACATCAATAATCTGGTTTGGATAGTTAAACTCCCTGGTGGCGGCTTTTGAGCATTACTGCCTCAGTTAATGACCGGTGTTAGGAACAGGACTCGTGTCTTCTTTGCAGAAAAGGAACCATGGTCAACGCTTCTGTGCTGGTCTTCATCGCAGGCTCTCTTATGGGTTTCAGCAAAATCTGTCGCTCACCCGAAATGGTCATCTTTGGGCGATTCATCACAGGAATACACTCAGGTAACATGCTGTCAACAAGCACACCATTTAGCTTTTAAGTGGCACAACAGAACAGTGTTAGCACTAACCTCCCTGATTGGAAACTTTAGGGTACAACCAGCTAGTGGGTGGGGATAGGTAGCAACTACAACTATTAATAACTGAGTAAAATAATATTAAATAAATAATTAAAACCAAACAAGTAAATAAATTATGTGCTGTGTCTTTTTCCCTATGTAAGGGATCTCACTGAGTGTGGTCCCCATGTATCTGGGGGAGATTGCTCCAAAAAACCTGAGAGGCTTCCTAGGTCTTATGCCCAGCATATTTATTTGTATTGGAGTCTTCACTGCACAGCTGCTTGGTCTGCATGAACTTCTTGGGAAGGTATGTGATAGAATAGGCCTGCTGTAATGCTACAATTCCAAACGTTCTTAAATGTATTGTTTTGCTGAGCAACCCAAAAAGGACATGTGTAAATGCAGCCATATATCATTGTATTCCATTGTGTATCGGCTCAGGAATATAAATTACTGCATATGGACTGTTTTAAGACTATTGGGCTGCTTTATTGGCAGGAAGAACACTGGCCCCTTTTCCTCTCCCTGGTGGTTGTCCCAACATTTCTCCAGCTGATGCTGTTACCATGGTTTCCAGAAAGCCCTCGTTATTTGTTGATTGAGAAGCACAATGTTCACGCCACAATCACAGGTATGTTCCC
>JAUZSU010186051.1:0-12312 GCA_034780255.1 Parotocinclus maculicauda
TGGGCCAGGACAGCTTATTGATGGAGCAATGAATTCTGAATGATAGCTGCATGTCGACAGACCTAAAGCTGTTCTGTACAGAACCTGCTCCTCTGAGCCGATGTGCAAGCAGACACGTTTTCAGATGTGTAATAATCGTTGATCTGGAGGAGGTGAAGGTTTTAGTGGAAGAGTGCAGCCTTGTGCTGGCAGCAGGCTGTGATTAAGTGCCTGTGGGTGATGTATTTTCGTAAGTTATCACAGACATGTTCCTGTGGCTGGCAGGAAGAGAGAGAGGGGCACAAACAGGACGGACTGGAATGTGCTTTCCAGTGGCGTGCAGACTTCAGCAAGGGCAGAGGGCTGGGGTATCTCAGAAAGGGCAGGGGGTGGGTAAAAGTAACGGTTACAGAGCTCTAGAGCTAGACTGCTTACAAAAATGAGGGGATATTTCAAAATAAATATGAACAGGATCATATAAGAACTGCTAAACAATCTCATCATGCCCTACTGAACACAACGTGGGGGTCCAGTTTGACATTTGCTGCAATTATATCATTTAACAGAACGCCTTACAATTAATAGTCTTACAATCCAAGCAATTGTGGGTTAAGGGCCTTGCTCCGGGGCCCAACTGTGGCAGAGGTGGGATTTGAACCCTGGACCTTCTGGTCCATAGTCCAGCACCTTAAACACTGGGCTACCACAGTCCCGTGCAATACGTCACTTGCTACTCAATCGATAATTGAGTTTCGCATCTCATTTGCGTAATCGAATCGAAATTTGCTTTTCTAACGATCTTGTTTAATATAAAGTGAAACGCTCCTTTTTGAATCGCTTCATCAAAATTTTGAAATATCCCCTCATTTTTGGGAGCGGCCAATATGTATTTAGTTAGAGTAAATTAAGTTGAATGAAACCACAGTTACGACAGCGCAAAGATTTACAGGTTTGAAGTTTGAAAGAGGGAAAATTGATATTTGGGAAGCCATTTCTTTGGGTGAAAATGCCTTAACCAGACTGTGCTACACCAGCATAAAACCACACCCTGTGCCCCTCCCGTCACCTACGAGCTTTAGCTTTTATAGCAAAATTAGCCAACAGAAGATCGGAAAAACATCACCTGGTCTGAGTCTGGTGACTCTCTGTTCCTGCTGCAACCCTTAATACCAACCAACCTAGAGCATCGTTAAAACCTCACAGCCTACCTCAACATAAAGACGAGTTTCTCTGGATAAGGGTGTTTCCTAAAATACCATAAAGAGACTTGGAAAGACAAAAAGTGCTAGAGTGGGACACGTGAAGTCCAGTTTTGTGGCTGAAGTGGCTCTGAGAGTTACACTATGAGCTGGGTGCATGACTCAGAATGCAAAGTTATCATTTTACGTCCTTCTGGGGCTCCTGATTAGATCACGCAATGAAAAAAAGAGGCTTTTCGGGGAAAAAAGTAACCCCAAACCTTTTAGGATGATTGAATATCCCCTCTCTGGGTCACCATCGTCAGTATAGTCGGCAGTAACGGTCCACGAAGAGAAGACGTTGGACCTCTACGCCACATGAACCCACTTTAATAAGGCCATCGTTAGAAAAAGATGGATTACACGTCTATAGGACTGTGGTGGATTAGTGGTTAAGGTACTGGACTATGGACCAGAAGGTCCAGGGTTCAAATCCCATTTCTGCCACAGTTGGGTCCCTGAGTAAGGCCCTTAACCCACAATGGCTTGCTTGGATTGTAAGACTGGATTAATTGTAAGTCGCCCTGGATAAGGGTGTCTCCTAAATGATGTAAATGTGGACAGTTTAGCCTGGGACCTATGGACGCCTGTCCAAATCTAAGCAGCCCCTGAGAAGACCTGAAAACAGAAACAGCTCTACCGCCCCCTGGTGGCAAAGACGTTATGTGACGATCACACAAAGAAACAGGAGCATAAATACAAGCTTCTTTTTTATTATACCTTCATAGCTACAAATCAACAAACTTCAGAACTCAAACGAATACGAAATGATGTCCTGACACCTGAGCAGAGCCTCCTTCTGCACCCCCAGTGGCGTCTGCAGATCAGACACCTGAAAGTTTAGAATGTCAATGTCCGAGGCGCCGAACCTGGCCTGCACTTGGACCTTCTCGTACATTTTGAAGCGAACGTCTTTGTTGGCCATCGCTACGAGGCTTCGGAGGAAGCGCTCTCGCAGCTCCGAGCGTAAACGCTGCTCCTTCTCCAGGTCCGCTCCGCTCCCCGTCGAGGCCGAGATGGTGGAAGGACACAGCGCCATGTAACGGGCCGAATTCGGGTCAAAGCCGCGGCCGTTTGGGTCAGGGCCTCTGGGTAGGCGCAGCACATTCACCAGGCTTTTCATCTCGTCTTAAGGTCACACCCTGTAAACAAACACGGAAAACAAAAACACACAAGGTGGTTTTTTTTTTTTTTAGATTACCATTCTAAACTGCACATGCACTATATGGGCAAAAGTATTGGGACACACCTACTAATCTATGAGGTTTCTCCAAGAGCGCTCTTCTTGATGAATCCCCACAGACACAGTCCAAAATTCCAGAGGATTGATAGATCATATAGCTCATATAGTTCAATTTGGAGGTGTCTTAATACTTTTGTACCTTTTTGACTGGACCGTACGGAGTACTGTGTGCTGCACATCACCCTGTTCCGTACAACTGTGACTCGAATGAGCCAGTGTCAAATTTAGACTGCTCCTATAACAAATATGATCCTAAAAAACCTTTATTAGCAATACTTTGTTAACTCGGATAAAAAAATCTAAACATGAATGAATACTGTCTTTAATAAACAGGGTGACGTAGAGCACAGTGTTCCGTACATTACTACGAAGCAGTCGAGCTTTAATGCGTTTGCTGGAGCACACATAAACACTGAAACTGAACTTAAAGCATTTTTAAACACACAACTGTAAAGTGAACGTTAGTGTAAAGTCTTACCGTTAAGTTATTAACGGATCCAACACAAAAATCCCCACATTTACCGCGACTAAACACAGCCAGAACCCCGGCTGGCTTGTTCTTGTTTATGGCGGTTGGAGAACCAGCACTACCGCCACCGGCTGGGCTGGAGTGTGGTGTTAGTGGAGGAACGAAACAAACAAGCAAACAAACAAAAATAACCCGATTTAAATCGATAAAGTGCCCATACAGCTGCCTAGAATCGATATATCAACAGTAAAAGGGCTAAAAAAATCAATATAACCGTCGTAAACCATCCTTTGTGTTTGTTTATGTGACCGAGAGCTATGCTAGCATTACCCATTTCTTTCAGAGCTTGCATTTAAATACTTATACCCAGTTAAAGTTAAATAACTTAATTAATAAGAAATTTGACATGAAGTGAAGAACTGGCAATGTATAAAAAATAATGTAATAAACCCTGAGCTAAGCCAGATAGTTGGGTAGTCAGGTGTTTTTCAAGTGTATGTTAAAATAGTCTGATTAGCTATAGTTAAAAATACGTTTCCATACTAGGTCCTTATCGTTTCCGATAAGTAAACATAAGTAAACAACAACAATTACAGATAACAAATCAAGTATATGTACATAAACATCTGTATTTGTCAAGTATTTACATAACTTAATGCTCTCTGTTATTTACCCATTTAAAGCTAACCGCTATGCATAGCAGTCATGTTTAACAGTTTAATTTTACAACCACAGCGCATTGTTATTTTAAAAAAGTATGAAAAAGCTACACCCCTCATCAAAATGTAGGGGAAATCCTAAAATGGCATAATATAAAGCATTTAATCATTGATGAGAAAATGATCAAGAACTGTGAACACACACTCCTGAGAGCTAGTGCCACCATTCTTGTATAGATTCACATATTCTTTTTGTACACAAAGATAAAAACATGAAAAGATGTTTAAGTGTCTGATCTAAATGTCAAACTAACACGTCTTGGTGTTTTAAAATTTTGTCTTAAAAGATAAGCTGTTGGTCACCAAGCTCAGGTTTTGGCCCGGTCAGGGTTCAGATTTGGACCCTATAGAGAATATTTGATCTCACATTAAACACAAACTAACCAGGACACTTTGTTCAACTACTCATCAACTGAAGTCTTTACCCCTGAGCAGAACAGGGATGTCCAGGGTTGAGGGGTAAAGTCCCAGAATTGATCCTGTCGGTGGAGAGTGTTCTATGATGAACTCGATTTATGTTTAACTTTAGTTAACTTTAGCACTAATTTACACACCGATCACACTTTTATTACATTTTTGCACAGTTGTGCCTTTCAAATTGCTACTCTTATTTACCGGGACTTGGCAGCTTATCTGTTCACTGGCAAACAGTAGCTAAATTGTTTCTCCACCGAGGCTGGATTTACTCTGCCTAAAAAGTATGTAATGTGCAAATAACATTGTGCTCATCGTGCTATTGTCCTTCATGATGTTAACCAGGATTCCTCCATATTCCTGTCTGTTAAACATCTTGAAGGTTATTGTTTAGATTATGATGATGGTGGAGTTGCTTATGAGTTAGGATGCAATATGAAATATGCTTGGCTCTGACCTTCTTAAATATTTTTCCAGGTTATTTAGGGTTCATTCTGACCCACATTAACTCATGATTTTAGCCCAGATGTGCACAATAAATATCAGGATATTTGCTTGCTTTTATGAGTTTGGACATCTGATATAGATACTCATTCCCACAATCATTGGAGACTGGAAGATTTTTCCTTCTTGACCATTTTTGACTGAAAAAGTCATGCTTGAAAAATCCCAGGACAAAAGGGACAATAAAAGGACGTCACAGAAACTGTCTGCTTTACCACTTGATATATTTTTAGAAAAATATGGATTTTTGATATGCCACAAAACAGAATGTTGTGCAAAGCTCATGTTTGACTATATCGTCATGGAACTACCGCCCAGGAGCCTGAAAAGGTTCCTGTTTCCTAATATGCCTTAAGGTCTGCACAATTTAATCGTATAATGTATGCAAAAGTTGCCAGGTGTCTGGGTAATAAACTGACAAAAATGTATTCTCTACATTCCAAAAGTTATAAAAGTTAAGCCCACTAAGTGTTGCTTGAGTCGCTCATTAAGTGTATCTTACGAAACCAAACTTTTCGGTTGGCAGTCTTTGGATATGAGAACATCGCCATTCGAGGACTGACTAAAGGTTTTGAAAGCCTTACACCAAATGATCTTTCTTTGCTTCTCCTTTAGGAAGCTTGTGCTGCACAGGTGTAAATGTTCCACTTGTTATTTATATTGTACAGGTTTATTTTGATGTATATCTAAAGTATTAAGTGTCTGAACCTTTACCGTCCACTGTGCACCCTTTCTTTTGTTCTGTTTGGCAGGTCCATTTTTGCAAGTGTGACTCGACACAGGAGCGTGTTTTGTACACTTACATCTGTGTGTAAAAGGTATGACGTACCAGCATTTAATCTGGAACTCTGTGGACCTTTTTTATGACCCGTACTTATATATATCAACGTCAACAACGTTTGCAAAATCTGCAAAACCCAGATTCATCCTTCAGACTGGCAGAGTTTAAAATGTGTTCCACTCCTCCAGAGTTCAGTGTTTGTGTGTTTTATGCCAGTCTGGAGTGTACAAGATCTAGAGCTCAGAAGTGAGGAAATATAATATCTGTGATCTGGTGGCCAAATCTTTTCGATTTAAATGTTTTCTGCTCACCTTTGGTGCTAACAACCTTATCGTTATTTGGAGCAGATATATTTTCCTCAGTAGCAGCCCAGCTTGTTTGTGCCATAGTTCACAGTGACCTCTCAACTCCGCCTCCGAGCCATTCAGCACGGCCGCAAGACGGGGGCACACAGCTCTCCACTTCTCCAGCTTTAATAATGAGACTTGGTCTTAATTACGGGTTGCTTTCCGTGTGAGACATGCACTTTCCCTCCCTGAGTAATAGTGTATTTTTTTGGCTATCAGCTGTGCTCCGTGTGCAACCAAACAGCAAGAGGCGGGCTGGTTTATAGAGCCAAAAATGCAACAACGAATTCAACACCATGTCAATTTGTCACCTAGTTGTCAAGGTGACAAGCGGAGAAGATGCAGGAATAAAAAATAGATCAGAGCTTGGTCACCTCGACCCTCTCAGGTGAGAATTTGGAAAGATAACTTGCTCTGGAGTGTGCAGCTGTGCTAACCTGCGTTCTGGTTCATTTTCATCTTTTTTTAACTACTAATCAGAAGGTTGTTTGCTTAATCCCAGCTTGGAAACTACTCGTCTGTGAGCAAATGTTCATCTCTACCCTGTGATGCAGTCTGGAAAAGGAACATGTTGTAAAGTTTCTGGGCTGCATGGTTATTGCACTCTGTAGAATTCATGCTGTTCCACTTTTAATTGTTTTTGTTTTGAGCCAGTAGAACCATGATCTGTCTCCTGTCTAACCTTACAATCAAATGATTTCAATAATCAAATATAGTATAAGGAAAAGTTTTAGGAACAACACAACGGTCTGCGCAAGGGAAACTCTCTAATGTGCTTTTAGTTACACAAACAAATTAGAGGATGATCTGAATCGGAAACTTCAGGTGAAGTAGTTTTGCCCTTGAGCTTCGTGGCGTCTCCTGGTTACACGGCACACACACGAAAAGGGAAACGCTTCTCTCCAAGTCTGCTCGAACAAACTTTTTTGTTTTAACATTTTAGTAGTTTTAGGGAAAAACAAAACAAAACAAAACAGTAAAAACTTTGTGGACTGCTGAAATAACAGCGTACGTACAACGCCTGGTAAAGATAATCAAAAAGTGTTCTCAGATTTTAACCTTTTTACAGAAAAAGGAGAAAATCCAACCTTTAAACAAAGTAAATGTAGTCTGATTCAAATCCCTCGATTAATCCCTTTGTGCCTCTATTTCAGGTACACGGCCTGCTGGTTGTTTGAAACTTGGTGACCCCAAGATGCTTCATTTTTCCAACTTTCCAACAGTGATTTTTTTGGAGATGGTTTCGGCTTTGGTCAACCAGCTTCCAGCTTCAGAGTTTAAGTTCTTCAGCTAAACCATTAACCAATATACTCCAAAACAATTTAGATCAATATTGAAGATTGGATAATCTGGATAATCTGGATAATGAACAGTCAGAACAGAACTAAACACAGAAACAAAGTAAGAGTGAGAATGTATAGGTGCTCTGGTGAAAGCCATGCCTCTTTCTTTCATCCAGGACTGCTGTGAGGAGAAAGAGGAAGTCCTTAGTCTCCGTCGCTCCAGGTTTCAGAAATTCAGTGACAAACCCATCTGCTTTCAGGAGCTTGTGGATCCTTGGACATTTTGAGCTCTCTAGGATGATTTCTCCATGTATCCATTGGATTTCTAATTTACCCTTATTGGTTCAGGAGCATTTGGGTTCCATAAAAGAAAGAAGTGGTTCTTGTGTGTAAAATGTATTTATTTTATATTTGATAAGGCCTGTGTGTTAATATTTATTACTGCTGGTGATAATTAACGTCAGTACCGAAGTACTGGAGGACCAAAGCTTAAGTTTAAAGCTCATCTTTGTACGCGTCGTAAAGCGTAAGTGGATTTGTGCCTAAAGTGTGTGCTGCACAATCTTTCCACAAGGAGGGAGGTTTTTTGTTTTAGGAAAGATCCTTCTCTGGTGCGGGAGAGCGCACTGGGTTCTCGTCGTGAGTTTTTCGTGCGCGTTTTGATTCCACGGAAGGAAGGAAAGTAAGGGCATGGCGAGCGGGACGGATTCTGCAGACGGTGATTTGATGGAAAAGCTTACTGAAGAGAGTTTTGGACAGATGAAGAACGGAACAGAAGCACCACGTTCGTCATGTCTGGTGCGTAATTTTGGGAACCTCGATCCCCTGGCTTGTCTGTCCGCTTCGAGCAGCGGCTCAGATTTTGGTGTCCTTGATAAAGCGTTCGGACTGAGTCGTCCCGAAGACTTTCCCAAGCTGGAACCGGGACCCTGGGTAGAAGTGACAAGTACCCTACCCCTGAAGGACCCGGGGAGCTTAGAGAGCGCGTGTACGTTCATCAAAGACGAACAGGAGCCCACCCTGATCAGCGCGACTCAGAGCTCCGTCTACGACCTAGCACCGAATGTGGACGCTCTGGATGTGTCCACCTCAAACCCCGCGTCACTGATGGACCCCACGTCGAGCCTGATGGTCGACCCGAATCAGTCCGACCTGATCCCCCAGCTTTCTCAGCTTCCTTTCGAGCCGGGCGGCGCGCCAGCCGTTGTGTGTAAGACTGAAATGGGCGCGTGGGACTCGCAGCTCTGGTTTCCTGCCGTCCTGAACGACGAGAGAAGCGGCCAGGTCGGGTATTCAACCCCAGACATCAACCAGAGCTTCATCCAGCGAACACCGACCCTCTACAACTCGTTCCCAGGGTAAACATGACCACAACACTTGGCGTTAAACCGGTGGCTGATTTGGTTCTTTCTTTACGCACGACGTTACGTGTTGGAAAAAGTTACCAAAGATCACGAAAAGTGCTCATTATAAGCACCAATTGACCAGTTTTATGCAAACTAAGTCAAATGTAGTGAAAACAGTTTAAAAGACACTTTTAATATCCATCCATGTCTGATTGCAATGCTGAGTTTGAACAGTTTGGGATTTGTGTTTGGACCCGCACGTACTGCTTATGCAACAAACATTAAATGGTTTATCTTATTATAAATAACAGGTTTAATGTTTGATTACCTTCTTGGACTGGTAGGAGCAATATGTACCCTCCTGCCCTTTGGAAAAACACATTAGTTTGGATCAGGTCCAATCCGTGTTCACCTGTGAGTCCAAGAAAATGGGTAAGAGTTAAAAACATATGCAGATATAAACATGTGTGTAAAAGCAAATCTTCGAACAAAATCAGGCTTACCTTGGCCTAAGCAGGCTGTTTTATTCTGAAAACATGATCTCATTAGGTTAAAATAGTTCTTATATTGGTTGGCTTCCTAACATAGGTGCAAATTATAGACATATGAATGCATGATGCAAAATAACCGCAACAGAAAAACATGAAACGTTCTTATTAGGGTTATTCAGGGGCACCCCTGGTCTGCTACCTCAGACCCAGGTGACATTGTGACCCGATAAGAGCGACAGGTAGGCTAGACAAAGACAACCTTCCCATTGCCAGATGTTGGATCCGAACCAGAATGGCTTAGTTCTTAGAGCACTTATTCCTAATGCTGAGCGGTGAGGGCAGGAGGTTTTGGAAAATACCCCATCCAGCTCCCCTTCCCTTTAATCAGACCTCAGTTGTGCCCCAGCGATGCCCGACTGGACCGGATGGCACCACCTGAAGCCAGGTCATATGCCCTGAGGAATCTCGGAATCAAACTCGCATTTGGGTTTTGTGTTTGTAAGTGTTCTGGTTGTTTGAATTGGTTTAAATGTGAGGGTTTTTAAGCGTGCTTGATGTCTGTGCAGTGTACATACGCAGAGGGTGTGTGTGATCTGCGGGGACGAGGCCTCAGGATGTCACTATGGGGTCCTGACATGCGGAAGCTGCAAGGTGTTCTTTAAGAGAGCAGTGGAAGGTAAAGTATACATGTCCTTGGTCTTACTTTAAAATTCAGATGTGCCATGTTTCTGAGTCTCCCAAACCTAGTCTCACACGGGTCAGTAACCAGGCCGTCGCGTCGTGTTTTCCAAAATTCCCCTTGTTATTCTTCCTATCTAATAAAAGCAGATACGTAAGAGCCACACTGTCTGGTTACGGCCGTGTCATCGTGTCCTCGTAGCCTCGCCTAAAGTATTACATTGCACCCGATTCTTGTCATCTTTTCAATTCGCCCGTCCTTCTTCTTAATCCCGTCCAGATATGGGTACTCACATAATAGGCGTATTGTGATCTCGGAGAGAACACGAGCCTTATTTCATGTTTTGGCACATTATTAGTGAAGCGAGTTCTGTTTTTTTCTGTTATTAACAGCCGTCTTGCTCTTGTCAAGGACATCATAACTATCTGTGCGCCGGGCGGAATGACTGCATTGTGGATAAGATTAGAAGGAAAAACTGCCCCGCTTGTCGTCTCCGAAAATGCTACCAAGCAGGGATGATGCTGGGAGGTAAGGTTTACGTTTCCCGGCCGGAGCCGGACATGAGCTCTCATTTTTTAACCAAATCGGAAAATGATAGGACGGTGTGGAAAAGGCAAATAAAGAGAAAGCAAAGTTTTTTAAAAGTAAACCGTCTATTAAATGATTAGGAACAAATAAAAAGGTAAGGAACACTGAACTTGCTTTCTCCGTCCTGTCACCGTTTCGATTTGCCCTTGTATTTCTTTAAAAGCTTCATCACTCAGCTGTCTGCTCGTGTGTCACAGGTCGTAAGCTGAAGAGATTCGGCGTTCTGAAGGCCGTGGGCCTCACCCCGTCCCTGATGTTCCAAGGCCACGGCATGGCCTCCATGCCATGCATGCCTGGCATCCAGGAGCTTCAGCTTTCACCTCAATTTATCAACATCCTTGAGAGCATTGAACCAGAGATGGTCTACTCCGGCCATGACAACTCCCAGCCGGAGATGCCACATCTGCTCCTGAACAGCCTCAACCGGCTGTGTGAGCGGCAGCTGGTCTGGATCGTCAAGTGGTCCAAGTCCTTGCCAGGTAAGTTGCCCCTTGTACGCTTTCACAGATCACTGCATGTTCCTGTGGGTCCTTCTAATGGTTCTCTTTTTGATCCTGACCGGTAGTCGATGACTTGAGGGAAGAAGGATGGTGGTTTTAGTTAATCATTGAGGACGGGTTGTGAAATCGAGACCCAGATCAAAGCACCGAGAAGGATGTGCATGACTAAATCAGAATTGCAACACTGGTTTGTGGACCTGTTTAAGAGTTTTTTGTTTTCCACAAAGAAAGATAAACTTTCTTAATAAGATCTGGTCCCTCATGCAACTGCAACTTAACAGTAGAGGAACTGAACGTGAGATGGTTTTGACTTTCCTCACTTGTTCTTTCACAACATTTTTATTGGATTCGAGGTCCAGGCTTCGACTTTTTACCTTTAATCCTTTTACCATTCGCAGATATTGGATCGTTTTCCTCATAGATAAACGTATAAGCATCATATTTGCATCTCATCTTGGTTAACTTTTGACTTTTCTGAAGGTATTTATGCAGAATCGGAACGTCCTAAAGCATCCCTTTGTGTGAACCTGAATAGAACAGAATAGAAATGGCTTTACTGTCGTTTTCTTCATGTACAGCTCTGGAGAACATTAAGAAACGGCTGCACGACGAAGAGTTTCTGTGGTTCTGTCATTTAAATTGATCTCTAATAAATTCTGAATAAAAATATTCGCAGCAATTGCAGACGCTGAGAAAACACATTGATATACCCTCAATAAATAAATAAATAAATTAATTAATAAATAAACCAGGTGCTCACGAGGCACTGGAATTTGGAGTGGTCCCTTAATCTTCCCAGAGCTGGATGTGAGTGTAAGTGTGGTGAACAGAAATCTTTTCTTTGAAAGGTTTCCGAAACTTGCACATCAATGATCAGATGACTCTAATCCAGTACTCCTGGATGAACCTGATGGTGTTCTCTCTGGGCTGGAGGAGCTTCCAAAACGTCACCCCTGATTACCTGTACTTCGCCCCCGACCTTATCCTGAGCCAGTAAGTCCAATGTCTTCTCATAAGATCTCAAACTAAGAGCTTGTTTTCCTTGCTTTCGAGAGCGAGGGACTGAAAATGATTTCCGTTTTTAGAGACCGAATGAGGAGAACACCCATCTACGATCTGTGTTTGGCCATGCAGTTCATCCCACAGGAGTTTGCCAAACTCCAGGTGACCAAAGAAGAGTTTCTGTGCATGAAGGCCCTGATGCTGCTCAACACCGGTAAACAACAACAAAACGTCCCAACACTCGAACCTCGTTTAGAGAAAAATAACCGAACAACACGCACCTAGGACTTAAAAGAGGCCGTTTTTTTTCACCACAGGGTTCCAGAACCTTAATGATCACGAGTGTCGTCAGAAAGCGGCATCCAGACTTCAGTCAGTGCTTGAAGAGAGAGAAAAATAAGCAGAAAAGGGACCGCAGTGCTAAATTTGGTTTAAATACCGAGAATAAGCACAAGATCTGGAGAACATTAAGACCATTGGTCATTTTTTAAAAATTATTCTCCAAGTGAGGGACAAATTCTGAATCTAAATATGTATTTGCAGCAATCATAAGAGCATTTAAAGACAAAATAGCGAATGAAGTCCTTTATACGCTTGGTTCTGATGTGAGGAGGTGCCAGGACCGTCTAACGTTGGCACTTTTTATTTCTTGCTGCCTCCAGTGCCTCTGGAGGGCTTAAAGAGTCAGAACCAGTTCGACGAGATGAGACAAAACTACATCCGGGAGCT
>JAUZSU010186062.1:0-12311 GCA_034780255.1 Parotocinclus maculicauda
GTGTAGAATTTTGAGGAAAGAGATTAATTTAATACAATTTGGAATAAGCCTGTAACGTAACAAAATGTGGAAAAAGTAAAGCGCTGTGAATACTTTCCGGATGCACTGTACAATCCATACAGCCAAGCAATTGTGCTCAGGGACCCAACTGTGGTAGCTTGGCAGAGGTGGGATTTGAACCCTGGGCCTTCTGGTCCATAGTCATACCTTATCCACTAGGCCACCACAGTCCTGCAGGCTTGAGTTCAGAACCAACAGAGCAGAGGGCAGCAAACAGTTGAGATGTTTAAAGAGTTACAAAGTCTGAGCTGTACACAGAGATGTGCCATGTCCAGAGCGAAGGCACAGAGCCACAAGGTTTTCACATTGCCTCAGAACAGAAAATGACAGGACAGAGATAAAGAGAGGAGACAAGGAGAGCCAAGTGACTGGGAAGCTGAACTTGGATGGAACAGGTGGAACCAAACAAAACAGGTGGGCGACATAAAACCTAGCCACTATAACTTTGCTGTGCCACTCGTGTTTTAGCTAGAAAAATAGCACTGGAGACTGACACCACTACAGACTATAGGATGGATGTGAATTAATCATTTGTGTTGGGGAAATTTGATTCAGTGCCAGGCACCAAACAATTTTCATATCTTTCAACCTACACGCCCAGTACTCATAATAGCAGTGCTAATGAAAAATAACTCTTTGGTGTTTTCTGTGGAAACAAATAGACTTCAGAGTCGGTCTTGACATAGCGAGAATGCTTAGCTTATTTGTTACTGTGAAGGTTAACAGCAAAGGTCCAAAGTGTTGACTTGCACTCAATTAGGAACTTCTACGAAAGGCCAAGAAGGTGACCTGGGAATATAACAAAGCTTCTAACAAAAGCTCTGCTGCAGCAACATCATTTACTTTTGTCCATGCAACCTTCTTCATATTAGATACTTGTAACTTGCTTCGTTCCTGTGTACAATCCCAAATAAAAAAAATTACTATGGTATAAAAAAGCAATGTCAAAGTACTTTGACTTTTGTTTCATTGCACACAGTATAAACCCAATATGTTTAATATTATGTGTGGCTTGCTTTATTTAACGTACACATTAATTCCTGCATTTCTGCAGCATATCCGATAAGTTGGAACAGTAAAGCATATACCACAATTTAATATTGCCATTTTTTACACAACATGTAAGATTTTTTGACATGAAAATTCCAAGCGATGAGGTGCTTTAGGTGTCATTTTGTTTTATTCTTTACACATTCTCTATTTGAGACAATGCTTGGTATGACTTCAGGCAATTCAGTCCAATACCTGTAACCTGTTCTTCTGCAGCCATGCCTTTACTATGCACTTAAACATCCCATATCATGACAGACCCTGGCTTTTGAACTTGTTGCTGATAACATGAGACTTGTTTTTTCCGACTTGTTCATAATCATGTATGTGTGCACCATGTACCTGGTAAACCGATGGAATCAGAATACCCTTTGGGAAATAGAGTGAGATGCTCTGGGCAATTTCTGCTGGGAGACGATGGGCATTCATATGGATGTTAATGTGTTGCTTAAAACTAAAAATATGTTATAGAACAGGTGGTTGCAAAGTTTTGGGTGACTGAAGTATAGCATTAAGTAATTATGCAGCTGGCACTGGAGAGTGAAAAGGCACAAAACAAAGGCTATGCAAGATGATGCAGGACAAAAGCAGCTGAAGCATGCACGTCATGCTGACAAACAGATTAAGTGAAGGATCATGGGACTCCAGTAACCAAATGAGATGTGATAAAAACTAACAGGGAAAAGCTAGTGTACCTGGATTTCAAGACATCCTTGCTCTTTGAACATGGGCTACTTAAAGAATGTCACAAATTCCATTTAGGAGACTTACATGCCTTTCCAGCCTGTCTCTAAGAGAACAGAGTAAAGGATTTTGAAAGGATTAATCATGTCATTCACACTTTAGATGTACATAAATATACACATATGTTTTTATTCCTGATGACACAGAACTGTTTTTATTACATTTTTAATTACACAAGCAGGCTAGGGTGCCTAATGGCATTTATTCACGGCAAAGAGTACTGAACATTTGTTATCTGTTGGTCACTGGTTATGGTTTTTGTACACTAAATATTTGTAATATTAATATTGTAAATATAGGTTTGGGGACAATGTTATCTAGTTGAGTAAAATTGTAATCAATATTAATGAATGCTAGTGCCAATTAGCATTATGTCCCTGCTGATAAAAGCAACACTGTGCAAGTGAAACTTTATTTATGCCCTTAGTGTTATTTTTCATTTTGTCAGCTTCTTCTTCTTTCCATTTTAGCTGCTCGTTTTAGAGGTTGCCACAGCAGATCATCCGTCACCCTCTCACCCTCTCCTCTGCCTTTTCTTCTGTCACACCAACCACTTGCATGTCCTCCCTCACCATGTTGCATGTCCTCCCTCACCTCTTCTTTGGCCTTGCCTTTTCCACTGCCTGGGATCCTCAGCATCCTTTGTCCTCATCATTGTCTTGACTCCTCCACATAACCATACATCTCAATCTTGCCTCTCTCACTTTGTCTCAGAACGTCCCCCCTCTGTGTCCCTCTAATATACTCATTCCCGATCCTGTCCATCTTCATCATCCCCAACAGAAATTGCAGCATCTTCAACTTTGCCACCTGCTTCAAGCTCCATTTCCTGTCATTTTGCCAGCTACGCTGCATCCAGACGTTACAGCATAGCTGGTCTGTCTTGCAAACTTTCCCTTTAACTCTTGCAGATATGATTTTATTGCAAATCTCTCTTGCCACACTATGCCACCCACACCACCTTTACTGAACTGTGTCTGTACTGCAGTCTGCGTTACTTTGAACGCTCGACCCCTAGTGCTTAAACTCTGCTTCCTTTATCACTTGATATACTACTTGTAACCATATTATTTTAGCACCTGGATCGTATTACTCCTACTGGCTTTCATGCCTCTTCTTTCCAGTGGACACTGCCACCTTCTTAACCTCATTTCAGTCTGTTTCTTACCCTCACTAGAGATCACAATGTCATCCATGAACATCCTTGTTCATGCATACTCCTGTCTGATCTGAACTGTCAACCTGTCCATCACTATTGCAAACATGTAATGGCTCAAGGTAGTGCTTGATGTAGTCCCAACTCGACCTTGAACCCATCCATCATACTTACACAACCACAACTGTCACACAGTCCTCATATATACCTTGTGGCATGGTACATGGTATAAACTTTAATACCACAACTGCTCTCTCAGCACCCTGTCATAAGCTTAATTTTCTAGTTTTTTAACTAGGTCCTAGCTGTCCCTGCTGAGCCCCTCAAAGCAAAACTGTGCTCTTACAAGTGCAACTTCATTTATGCCCGTAGTGTTACTTTCCTTTTTTAAGCTTCTTCCTCTTCTTCCCTTTTCTCCTGGTCCTGTTAGGGGTTGCTACAATCAACAGTCATCCATTTCCATCTCCATCTCACCCTCTCCTCTGCGTCTTCCTTTGTCAAGCCAACCACTTGCATGTCCTCCCTCACCTCTTCTTTGGTCTTCATTCTCTCGTGCCTGGCATCCTTCAGCATCCTTTGTCTTTAGTATCATTGGTCTGAATGTGTCATCTTCACATAAGACATCAATCCTGTCGCTCTCACTTTGTCTCTAAACATTCCATCGTTGTGTCCCTCTAAAGTACTCATACCGAATCCTGTCTATCCTCATCACCTCATCACTCCCAACAAAATGTGCAGCATCTTCAACTTTGAAGGAACATTTTACTGTGTAGGGCTGGGACTTGACTACTAAATTTGTTTGGTCAACAGTTGACTAGACACTAAGCTTCTAGCAAAACATGTAAATTGCTCATCAATCGATATTGTGCAAGAGTTATGTGGTAATAATTTAATTCTTCCACTTATTTTCAAGTAATCATTTCATTTTTGTATTTTACTCTATTTGTACTTCAGTATGAACAGAGTTTATTTTATCACTTCTATTATTACCAGTTTTTATCAAAGGAACGCAGGTACAAAAACAGACCTTGGCTTTGACTGCTTTCATCTGATAACAGAACTGAGGGCTGCCTGTTGGTATGGAAACCACTGATAATGGGCCACTTTGCTCTGCAGGCCCACACAGATAGGACACCCCTTCAGACAGGCCATAACGTACTTCCATGTTCAACATTTATATGACATGAATATAAATCATGAATCTCATCTGATTTGATCAAATCGTCTGGGGATAGGGCTGACATTTCCTTTTTGGTTCATAGAGAACTATGGTCTTACAGATAGCAGGTCAGAAATGTAGAGAATAATGAAACCAATTTGACCTGTGAAGGCCAATGAGATGCGTTTGAGTCAGGGTGAATTATAGGTTTCATCATGAAGATTAAAGGTTGACCGTTTCGTCCCAGAGATTATATTTTCCCTTTTAATCTCAGAGAAATATGGACCCATTTCAATGTTTCCTACCATATGGAAAATGAAGAATATTACAGTTCTTAATGTAAACAAAAAACTTCATTTCAGAATCTCCCCAAACGTGTTGTTAGCCATATTGCGGATGCTGCATTTAAATTTAGTGTTGCTAGAGCCCAAAAGAAAAAGTCTAGGTCCATGAAGTGAATTGGCAAAGAAGCCCAAATCAGATGGCCTACTACAATGTAAAAGAATAATAACTTGCTCGGTTAAAAAAATAACTATAATGTACATTTTCCTTTTTACTTAAAAGGTTGAACAAAACCAACTTATAAGACTATTGGAGAAAGAAGCAGTATTGAGAGTCCAAACACACAATACATACAATGCATACAGTTTAGAAAGAAGTCCCAATATCCAGCAACCCATAACTATCAATATTTGTAAGCGACTTTACAGAAAAAAAAGCTAAATTTTGCATAACCTCGTTTTTTGCCCGAAGCCATATTAGGCTATTAGTGTAGGTATGTATGCATGGGTGGATTCTTTGTTTGTGTGCAATTAGTGGTTGAGTCACATGGGCATGCAGATAAAAACAGAGCATATAAAAGAAAACTGGGACAAAAAGTCGATGATAACCAAATTGTAGGATAACTTTACTTATAAATATAATAACAACAACAAACTCATATATATGTATATAGCGCTTTTCACAAACCCAAGGCGCTAACCAACCTAATTAGTAAAATAATATAAATATATGATTTTTGAGGAGCGATTTGAAAACAGGAAGAGAAGAACAGGAGCGGATAGAAACAGGTAGAGAATTCCAGAGGGAAAGAGTTGCAATGGAAAATGCCCCACGACCATACAAAATAATTTAAAATGTGAATCATACAGAAGATCAGAATTAGAAGAGCTTAACAAATGAGCTTTAAAGGCTCTAAGCAATATTTAATATTCGATTCTTTTAACCACTATTAACCAATCAAGCGCATGAAACATTAGGGCGATATATATAACAAAGATCTGGCAACCATGTTTTATTCTGCTAGATGCTTTAGGGACAGCTGTAAACTCTTACTGGTTATTAATGAGTGCATGCACACACTGAGAAAACTGATCCAGCTATCTTTATTAAATTTCCTAGTCTAATTTCTAGGTCTTAATCTGATTTAAGAAATCAGAATATACTGTATACATGACTCCTTGGATAATCAAATGACTGCATAAATCTGATTATTGGATTATTTAGGGCATGCAAAGGCACTCAATGTTATATAGTGGTGTGAAAAAGTGTTTGACCCCTTCCATGTAGGTTTGGATTTTTTTTCTCCCTTAATAATAAACACCTTCATTTACAAATTGCATTTTGTGCTTACGTGTGTTGTCTTTACCTACTATTTAAATTGGTTTGATGTTCCGAAACACTTAAGTGTGACAAACATGCAAAAAACAGGAAATGGGGAAGGGGGCAAACACTTTTTCACACCACTGTAAGTTAAAGTTTAATTTTTTAAATAACAGATAAGAAATGCTGATGTAGCACACTTGCGGAAAAAAGCTTAAGCACCATTAACATTACATGGCTCATGCTCATTTCTGGCTTATTTTATTATCTAAAGTGAAATATTTGGCTGTACCCATCAAAAGCAATGTAATTCATAGCTTGGGCTACAACAGACATGGAAAACAGACACTGTTTGAATTCTACCCTGGTGATTTTGCACTTTTAATTATAAGGTTGTGACCTCAAATCCCAGCTCCACCAAGCTTCTATGGTTAGCCTTGAGTGGGGATCCTTAGACTTTAGCAGCTTAGCTAGGTATCTGTAAATGTACACTGTTCTCACACTTGTCTCAGAACATTAAATTAGTGTATTGGTCAGTCCCAAAATGCTTTTAGTATACCATGCTGTTTAATATATCAAGGTCAACCACTTGCCCAGGATGCACTGCTGTATTCCTGACTAATTATGATGTAGCACAGCACAGCAAACTTGATGGCGCTGCCAAATCATTCCGGAGACCAGCAGAGCTTGCCGGGCAACTTCCATGTCTGACAAATTAAAGGCCATTTGCTGTGTGAAGGTCATTCTGCAGGAGTGATGTTGAAAATGCTCTCACTTTCACTCAAAAACAAAGCCAAAGTTTATTTACTTCTAGACTTCTCTATATAAAGTTTATCCATTTGTGAGGACCCACTTCAAAGACAGTCCAGATGTTCTGTTGAAGAGCTTTTTTTTACCACTTTTTTGGTGTTGAGAGAGGTGTCTGCTGTGGGAGTTTTGAAGTTGGATGGGGGGAAGACTGGGGCCAGTGGCTATGTTAAAGGGGCCAATTACTTTGTGAGGTAACTCACTCTTTATTTGTGGGCAAGCTTGTTGTAACAGAGGCACTGCCCCCTGCTGCCCACCAGAACTGCCACTGGGTTTTGACTAACGAATTGCCAGTTGTTATGCATATTGTGTTTTGGCAGTAAAATGTGAAGGTGTAAAAGTGTTGCCAGGGAATGCACAGTTTTTCAAGTAATCTTGCGCTTGCAAATGTGTTGCCTGCTCCTGTCATTGCATCAGCTTTCAGGGTTGGAAGTGTGTAATCCAATTACTGTACAGTTCATTTATTCTGAAATACATTTACATTTATTCATTGGGCAGACTCTTTTATCTAATGCAACTTACAATTCAGCCGAACCCTTAATTTTCAGCTGCTTGCCTAACCTGGGATATAAAGTCGATTCATTCCTGTTCTAATATCCAAGTCGAAAGCTTTGGCATTTCCTTTTGCAGTATAACTGGAGTCGTTTAATTATTTTTATTTACTAAATAAACATTTATCAGTATCTATCCTCCATATTGACGTGATTGTCTTGTTATCAGAGTTAAAACTTGATTCACGTGATCTTGACTGGATCAGGGATTATGTGACCTACATCATAGGTGATAGATGGAATAAGCAGAAGCTGAAGCAGAAGAATCAAGGAAGAATTAATACTAAGAAATTATAGTTCTAAATTGTTTTGGTTTGGGTTTGTTCCACCATATTGCGGTTACTCTCTGGCCCTTCCTGATTTGTTTGTGGAGAATGATTCTGCCCCAGCACATTTGCTGAAGAAGCTCTTGAATGTTTCTGGCACACAGCTTTGTCTGTGGATCCTCTCACCTACCAGACCTGCCTAGCTTGATAGTGGTGAATGATAATGACACAGCCTCTGCTGTGGTTCCTCCAACCTTCCAGATCTCTCTGGCTTGATAATGGTAAATGATTCTGGCAAACAGAATCTGTTGTGGTTCCCCTTACCTCATGGATCTGCCTGGCTGGTTCTTTTTTGAATGGTTCTGGCACAAAGCTTCTAATGTGGTTCCTCTTACTTTCCAGATTTTTCTGGCTTCATAGTGGTGATTCATTCTGGCACATGACTCCTTCCTCCCATCTCCCAGACCTGGTTGTTTATATAGTGCTTCTTGATTTTGGCAAATAAACTATGCTGTGGTTCATTGATCTACTCTGAGTTGAAGCCATTTTAACATGTTACTGCTAAATGAAATATCTAGGAGCTTGCATTTTCCAAGAACTGCAATCATTAATATAAGCAACCAAGGGAAACCCGTATACAACCAAACACACTATTAATAAACCAGGAGCCTAAAGTAATAAAACAATACCAGGCTTTTAACGAGGGTAGTTTAATAAGAGGAACATCTAATATTTGTACTTTTAATATTGACCTAACATAAAACATAGAGAACAATAAAAAAGAAGGGTCTGATTGCAGTGCTGTACAACTGGCCATGTCTGGAAGTTGAAAGGTCAGACAAGGAAACATTGACTCCTATCAAGCTACCAAGGCACTTTTTACGGCAATGGATGTGCTGTTTATGGGCAATTTGACGGTAAAATTAAGCATTTGGGTTGCCACTAAATGGAGGCACTTGGTACCCTACAGCCCCACCTCCTGTGGTGCAGGAGTTACATATAAGGAAGGACATTGACAAATTAGTTTGAGACGGGTTCACAACAACTGGCTGATTAAGGCTTTCTGATGGTACAATATGCAAGTTAGAAAAAATAGACCTGTCAAAGCCCAATGGAGATTTTGCGCAACCTCAAGTCTCCTGAAAGAAGGTACAAATAACCAATTAGGGGAGTTGTATTAAAAAAGATCAGGGGATGCTGTCTTACCTTCCGTTGAAATTTTTGCTGGAATATTGTCAGTAGCCTTTGCTGAAGAAGCAGGGGCAATTGGCAGGCCTGAAGCTTCTGGGTTTTTGCTGTCATACAGTGAAAAAGAGAAAGTGGGTAACTCCCCAGGGACTTCTCCATGGAGTAATCTGCACGAAGTTTAAATAAGCCTCGGTCCAAAGATAACGGTGGAATAACAGGCTATGTTAGCCATCCCTGGGGAAGTAAGTAGTCCCTGGGGAACACCTCTTGGGATGAAAAATGCATAGGTCAATTCACTTTGTGGAATAAACGAAGACAGACACAGGAAAATCTAAACTTTTTGTCCCAGCTTCCACACCAGCGCCTGATGCAGCCCATCAGTTATTTGCTGTCTGAGGCTGACTGATTTAAAAGATCGAATCATATGTGCTCCTGCTTGGCCAGAATGGAATCTGCAGACACAGTGGCTGTTTGTGAATGAGATGGGACATCTCTGTAGTAATTCTTTCATCTCCGTGACAGATTGCCAATGGTTTCCTTCACTTCTTAATCTACCACAAACACAAGTCAGCACTATCTGAATCCAATTTACCTAAATGCCAAGTCTGTATTTACCTTTTAGTGCTTGATGTGTCTTAACCACTTTGGTAATCAGTTTTGCATAACTGATAATCAGTTCATATTGCACTGAACTGCTGTAGCTCCTTCCACCTGGGTAGGAATGTTTAATTTTATGGAAGGTGTAAAATCACAAGATATAGATCTGTATCTAGATGCACATCAGTTAGAACTGTTATAAATTGTAAATTGTAAATAATAATAATAAATAATTACGTGGCCATGTGTGTGTCTGTGTGTGTGTGTGTGTGTCTGTGTGTGTGTAACTACTTTGCTGGCTGTGTGCACGCTCAAATGCGCATGCTTAAAGTTTAGTGGCTTTTCAGCTCCTCTTGCAAGTTATTTAAAAAAAAGCAAGTAACAACAAATCTAGTGGCTTTTTATAGAAGCCTCAGCTCATTGACATTAAAGAAAATTGCCAAAACCGCCCATTATCAAAAGGCACAGTTTAATCTATGCTAATTTATTATTGTCATAATGTCTAAACTTAAAATTTTATTTTCTTCAAGTTTGTTGGCAGTCAAGAAACTCAAATTGTAACCAGCATCCTCTGCAGCTGGTGTTTTGGTTTAATTTTAGGATAATAATTCATCCTAAAATGGGCTGGGTTTTTTTACCAGGATTTTCTGCCGAGATAGAAATTTATTCTTGACCCTTTGTGTTGGTCCATCTATTTATACGATGACGGTTATGCGTTTGTACACAACAAATTCTAACCTGAGTTTGAGGGCAGTAGTGGGGTTATTCGCCAATTGTGTTGTTCTCTATAGGAAGCTGGAAGGTTGAGTATTTTATCAACAGTACAAGACAGTCAGAATGAAGCAGACAAAAGGTGAAGATGTTGCCTCTTTGTGCTGCTTTTGATTCATTTCAGAATTGGGAGCACAGCCAACTCAGGTAGATAGAAACCATCAGACCCTTGCAAAGCAATAATTTATTCTCAGTAGCAGTGGAATATATAACAGTCAACTATTGCGAATTTCCAAAAATTAAAAACACGGTGGCATGGGATGTTATGTAATTGGTCGCATTCTACGTTGTTTTATGTTTTTTGCGCATTTACTTATCATTTGCATGCAGTTTTCTTTTGTGAAACCCCATTATATTTACATTATAGTGGTCTAATAAGATTTTTTGACTATAGCAATGTCTGGTCAATGTCAATTTCAGTCAATGTTCTGTTTCACAGAGTGTAATTCAGACATTAAATGGTGCACATCTGTCTTTAAGCCTCTTGACAAAAGCTGTGATAAGTTCCTTAGATTTGAAAATGAAAAATATGTAAAAATGTATACCTGTATGCCAAATTTTGTTTAAGACTATATACCCTTATCCAGAGACAAAATCATAAATTAATTTGTTGCTTGCGTTCTGATTACCATGTCTGGCTGCCCATCCTCATTTATGATGGTGCGTACTTGGCACCATTTTTTGTTTCTGGTGGTCTGCAATGTTTTATGGATTTCCACCACCCAGAGCGAGTCATGATCGGTGAATAACTGGCATGTGCCTAATCCTTATATTCAAGTTTTTACTTTAATTTTGAACCTGAAAGCATGGATCAAAGTTAATTTAATTGTAATGAATAACATTTTCCTTGCAGAATTTCCCTGACAGGGCCTTTAGAGAGAATTCCATTATTATTTGGGTGAGCAATGTTGTGCCTGGATCAGCACCGGAGGGAATGTTAATTGTTTGGCGCAAGGAGGATGCCAGCTGGCTGATGGCGCAAGGAAATCATAGAGAGTGATAAGAGGGGAGATGCTCTTGTGAAAGAGCAGAGAAACTGAGTTAGAAATCTTTGTAACCAGCAGCTTGCAGTAAAGATGTTAAACAATGTCAGACTTCTAGTGTTTAACTTCTACAGTGTAGTGTTATAATTAAACATGGATTCTGTTAACTGTTTCTTGAAGGTGTGCTTTTGTGGTATTAATCAGGCAGTCATTTAAGTGCAAGGTTTTTATCTCATACACTACAGGAAAGCACAAGGAAACACAGCTTATTGTTACAGTTGTCTCGAGGTCATACAACAGCAAAGAAAAATATAGTGGCAATAATACCTGTGTTTAGAAACTGGAGTTGACAGGATTCAGAAATTTGCCAAACATATTCTAACTTAAGAACACACAGGTTTGACATCTACAGTGAATAGATGATTACTTGGTTGGTGTAGCACCTAATCTAGTCTAATTTGCAAGATCACCCCAATAGAGACCCATTTTCATATCTGCCTGGTGTCTCCTGCCTGGCTTTTTACTCCACATACACAACTATGTCTGAGGGAGGGAATTCTGGATGGGGAATTATCATCCCTGTTGCTGCAACAGGGTTGTTGACCTGTGTACAGAGTTTATAATTTTTCTCTTTGCGTATTAATTAGGCACTTTCGCACAAAGCAGTTCTAGGAACTGATTTTGGAGGACGTACCTGTGCGGAGCTCTCTGAGAGCTACATTCATTCCATTGTTATGGTTTGCAACACCAGTAGGAACACTGTATTTTAAGATGTGCAAATTTAGCTTGAACGACCCAAAATTTGTGGAATTTTTTTGTGGAGTTATGTAGTGAATGTGTTTTCGGTGCAAGAAAAAAGGGCTTGTTAAGCAAAGTGCTTTGTTTTGGAATTTTATTTCAATTTATTACTTTAAAACCAATTAATTGTAAATATAAAAATATTCTGAAAGCTTCAGAATTACATGTTTGGGGCTTGTAAATTCCTGCAGTCCGCAACTGTGAACTAAAGTGCATTAATGAACATCAGAAAGTAACGCTATACAGAAAATGCAGCTTTGGTAGCTGCTTGAACAGCAGTGTCTGAGGGTTCAAACCCCAAGTGGGGGCTTGGAAATTGAAGGTAGGGCAGTTAGTTTACGGAATAAGCCCCAGGGTTCCATAGCTCCTAGTGACACCCCTAATGCTGAATAAATGGGGCAGTGATGTGTTAGGAAGGGAATCGAGAGTAAAACCTGCCATCTTTAAAAAGTGTACAATATGCCGGTTGTGCAGTCATGAATTTATATATGTGTATGTATGTATTTACAGTGCATCTGGAAAGTATTCACAGCGCTTCACTTTTTCCACATTTTGTTACGTTACAGCCTTATTCCAAAT
>JAUZSU010186073.1:0-12310 GCA_034780255.1 Parotocinclus maculicauda
GTGCAATAATGATCTGACTATGACGTTAGACTAGCAACACATATTTAGTGACTAATGATGATATTTTATGATATATTTTATTATTTTAATGATATGTTATGTGTCATTTACAGGAAGCCTTTCCTCAATAAAGGAAACATGACAGCCTAGATGGAAAAAAACCCCCCTAAAAACTAATGATGTGCTTCATGTGTCTTTTATCTGTTTTGCCATAAAGCTCAGACAGGTGGAGTTCTGTAGTGATAGATGGTCTTTTAAAAGTTTTTCCCACATGCACACAGGATCTTTGGAGCCTGACCATTTGGTTCTTGTTCTACTCTTTACCAAGTCTATTCTACACTGATTATTTAGTTTGGATGGGTCAGGCAGCTCTTGAAATAATCCTGATTGTTTCAAACCTCTTCCATTTAAGAAATATGAAGGCTGTGCTCTTTGGAACTCTCAGTGTAGCAAAATTTAGTTTTGCCTCTGTCTTTGAGCTCTAAAGGCAGTTGTTCCTACTTACGGCTTGGTTTTTGCTCTGATATTCATTATTAGCTGTAATACCTTATATAAACAGGTGTGTGACTTTCCAAATAATGTCAAACCAACTGAATTTACCACTGATAGATCCAATAAAGGTGTAGAAACATCTTAAATATGATCAAGAGAAATGGGAGGCTCACATGCAACAGGTCATGTATATGAAAGAAGACCAGAATTGTCTGGACAGATTGCCGCCATCTGATTTGGTTCAAAAGTTATATAAACAAAAAGGGAAAAAACTTTTGTAAATTGTCACAGGTAATTGAAGATGGAATTGACTATTCTCATGAACGCAGCTCCCTTATCATAGCCAACAGTCACTGTTCACAATCTTGGGGTATTATTTGACCCCCTATTGTGTTTGTTACATTTCGACCGGACTAATGTAATTCTGTTTTCTATGGGCTGCCCACCAAGTCACTACGCCCCCTTCAAATAGTATAATATTCTGCTGCGCGAATCCTAACTAACACAAAAAAGTCAGAGCACATCACCCCAGTTCTGGAGAAGCTTCATTGGCTTCCTATCAACATGCACATAGAGTATAAAATTCTTCTCCTTAATTTTAAGGCACTTCATGGTCTAGGAGCTGGCTATATAGTGGACCTACTAAAATTCTATAGACAGGCTGGTAGCTTGAGATCATCCGATGCCAGACTTCTAAAGGTTCCCAGGTTCAGGCTGAACACTATGGGGGGGTCGCTCGTTCAGTGTTGCCGCCCCGTGCTCTTGAACTCTCTTTCTCTTTTCTCTATTTCTTCTCTTCCCGAATTAATCTGTACTAAAAACTCATCTTTACACATTTTATTTCTCGTGTTCTCCTCCTTCTGGTTGTGGGTAAATGTTACCCTTGTTATGTAAATTAAGTTCTGTAAAGCGACCTTTAATCTTTTTTCTGTAACCTATTATTATTATTATTATTATAACATCGAAGACGACCAATTTCAGTCACCCTTTTGTCGCAAAGAGAACTCCTTTAGATGTATTCTAGTAAAACAGGTCCTTAATATCAATTTGTCCCTATTTACCATTCTACAAAAAGTTGACATATGAACCCCAAAAAACTATGCAATTAATGCCTAAATGTGCTGAGCATAATCTGCCTTACTCAATAATTACACATGATTCGAGTAAACGATATTGAGAGACAAGTTGTGCCAGATGTTGTGTGCGTTTGTGCAGGATTCAGTTTGCCTGATGATGTCATTCCCAGTCAGCAAGAAGCGTCGCCTGTTGCCTAGTAACGCGTGAGAACCTCGTTTTGGTGGAAAATTGGTCATTTGACCTGCAGCGAGACTGACCGAAGGTGTGAGAGTTAGCTAAAATGGACTGTTATTGGCATGTTCCTGCACTATAGCCACGCATTTATCCACACACGCACACACAGCATGGTAGGTGCAGCGTGTCTGGGTTAATCACCTGGTCCAGTTGTCAGTATTAACGCCCAGCTGAGTAACATGTGTTAGCTCGGTAAGGGAATCTCACTCTCACACTCTCTCACACATGCACGCGGAACGGTTGCAAGGATGCGAACAGAAGGACAGATCAAGCACGTCACCTGACCCGCATGCAAAGTAGTCTCCCACACACACACACACACACACACACACACACAAATGCAAATGCACCTGCACCTAGTCACCAGGACAACCAGTCTATTAATAAACAAACAAAAAAAAAACCAGCAAACACATCTTACCTGCACCTGCAAGCATGTTTGTACACACCTATGTGAATAGATGCCTTCAGTCAGTCTCTCCTGTTTCCAAATCATTCAGCCTTTTCCCTACCTGACCTTCTCTCTCTCTCTCCCTCTCCCTCTCTCTCTCTCTCTCTTTCCCCCTCTCTCTCCCTCTCTCTCTCCAGTGACGGGCTTTTATTTAATTCATTACCACATCGGCAGGCTGCTGCTGCTCGGTTGGCTGCCGTAACTCTTCAGCGCTAGAGTCTCAGGGTGGTGGTGGGAAGGAGGGGTGACGTACTGGTAATTAACTCTCTTCTTCCTCGTTTACACATTGCAGTGCTTATCCTGTCTTTCTCTCACTCTCGTCCTCCTCCTCCTCGTCTTCTCCTCCTATCCATTTGCTCGCGTTGCATAGTCCTTCTCCTCTCGCCGTCTCCTTCAGAGCAACTGGCCTTCTTTCCTGGCTGTGCCTTCTCACTCTCCGTCTTTCACGTTTCTCTTTCCCTTTTCCCCTCTCTCCCTCTTTTCATGCTGACCTTTGCAATATGATATGAACAGTTTCCATATATGGGCAACGTTACCACAGCAACCTTGGACTCCACCTGTCTCTCACTCACCCCACTCCATGTCACTTCCTCACACACACACGCACACACACACACTGCTCCCATTCACCCTGTGATTACACGGCATACAGGTACAGCTCACTGGAAATGAGCAGTAAGGCAAGGTGAGGAACTGATGCAGGGGCAAAAAATACAGAGAGATGACAGAAGAACAGAAATGACAAGCTTAAAATTGAGAGATCCAGATGGGAGGCTCACCTACACTCCAGCGATCAAATGCAAATATACCTTATTGCTGCACATTGTAGGTGTACATTTGCTAGTTCGAGCCCATCTGTTGCTTCCACATCCATCAACTAAAAGGTACCACCTCGTTGGGAGATGGTTTCCAGAACAGCATTGACATTGATTTGATAGCTGCATCATCTTAATTTAACTGCTTTGAGAATTCTGCCAAACTGTTTGTTTCCATACCAATAAAGATACAAGAACAAGACAAAAAAACAAAAGGAAGGTCAAGATCCGAAATCCAGACAAAACAAGATCAAGACAAGAAAAAGCAAACAAAATCAATACTTTAATTGTCCAAGATCAAGGCAGCACCAAAACTCAACCAAGATTAAATCAAAACCCAAAGTTCCAGTGGTGAATCAACAAAGACAAAGGAATTGATATGGAAACCTGATTAATTCTAAGCAAGTTCAAAACAAAGCCAAGATTTAGACAAAGATTCAGACTTATTATAGTATCAACACCAACAGAACAGCAAGAGCCACATGCATGCAAGATCAATAGTTTCAGTGCTTATGTTTAACTTTTTTTATTTGGTTTATTGGTTTAAATTAATGTCACATCAGCATTAATGGATAACAGACACAAGGTTATAACAATACGTTAGTCATGGGCTATAAAGAAAGTACTAGTGGAGTCTCCACACAGGCAGAGTCTGGGGTCGGAGTCTCTGTTCCTGTCAGTGTGAAGTTTTCCTGTCCTCCCTGCATCCATGTTTCAAATACATGCTTGTTGTCCCTAAGATGGATTGATGCCCTCTATAGGGTTGATCTTACCTTGTACCCTGTACCACCAGTTGCGCACTGGCATTCCGACAACACTTTCTAGCATCAGGGGGTATGAAAATGAATGAATAAACTGGAACTGTTTACAAATTAATGAGAGTTTATGTCAAATTTGGACAATGATGAAGGGAAGCAACTTCTACGATCTTCCCATAAACAGATTTAGGCATCATTAAACATTTATGGGAAGTACAGACTGGGACGCAGAGTTCCATCTCCTTCATCCTTTAATAAATCGAAAGATGTTCTACTTGAAAAAAAATTCCAGCGTCACACTACAAGCCATTTGGGATCCTCAAAGAAGCATTTTAGTAAGGATTATATTTTAGTAGTTCTGGAATAAAATGGTGGTTCTACTCTTTATTAGCTACTTAATATTAATATATTAATGAGTTTCTGTTTTGATTTTCACACTCTGTAAATATTTATTCAGCACTTGTTTGTTTAGAGGTGGCACTGCTTATCCTCCATCAACTCTTCTTTGGTTCCAGTGTGGTGAGTCACATGGTCACTGAATCAAATGGTTTTCCTAAGACATAAGAACTGAAGGCTCACAAGGTCATGACAGCTACTAAAATTAATAATGCTTAATTCAACCCCAATACTATCTCTGTTGGCGAATGCATGTACCATATATATATGTAAGTCTGAGATGATGGTTCTAAGACTTCTGTATTTTGTTGTTTTTCCTTAAGCTTTATTAGCCCATAAAAGGTGTTTCATTTTAAGACAAGTCCAGCCCATCCAGATCTGCCCTTTTTTATACATCGTTTTTAGACACAAAATGAGTGGAATCTGCTCTCCAACCACAACATATTCCTGAAAAGACCCTCTCATACACTCAATTCTCATACATTTGTTCAAATACTTTCAACACTCAATTCTCTTTCTTAATTTCACTGCTCTAGAGCATCCCTAGTGGTCAAACCAGTCTTAAACATTGCTGGAGTCTTTCATGTTAAGTGTGTACACAAAAAGGGACAGCTGTTTTCGTGTACCTGTTCACGTGCACTCCTTTCTGAGCTCCCCCTCATGCTGCCATGGGAAGGAGATGGTGATGGAGGAAGTGAGTGTTGAGGTGGGTACTTGTTCTTTAGATGATCCATGAAGGCATCGCGCTTGCGCTCCAGTTCAACTTTGTGAAGGTTGCTCAGGGCCTCCAGACTCTGGGCTGCCATCACCGTGTGTCGATGTTCGGACGTGTGCACAAGGCCCACGTTGGAGAAACGGCGTGCGCCATTGCCCAGGCTCCGGTACTCACGAGGATACTCCAGGTCATCTGTGGAGATCATGTGACTGCCACCACGCTCCGGGTCTAAATCAGATCAGAAGTGGATGAGGAGAAGGAAGGGTGGGATGGGGGTCCACACAAACCCACACAGATGAAAAACATGACAGAGGGTAAAGAGAGACAGAAAAAAGGGAGACACAGATATAAGATGAGCAGACAGATACTGATAACAGGTTTAAGTTTGAGAAAAGGAAAGCTGAATTCCTTTCATGGGAATATTCCTTGTTACTCATTTATAGCGTTTATTATTGCATGCAGTGAGATTTGCTATTAATCGCTGACTTTAATGAACAGTAAACAGCAGCAAAAGAAAAGAAACTAACAATACAGAAATAAATAAAAAAGATATTTGGTTTTACAGAAATCCTCTAGCACAGGACAATCTAAAGTTCAGTTTGTAAACAAAAAATAATACAAAGTAATATCCTGTATATTGTATTACTTTTCTGTATTTTCTATATAATGTTTCTTCTTTGTTATACTTTTTAAACATTTTTGGTTTTTTTTAAATACTTTTTTCTTCATCGCAGTTTGTTTTTTTTCTTTTGATTCTGTCTTTTCTGTCTTTTTCTTGGTTGCCTTAACTCGGCTTATTTATTTTTTTATGATTAATATCTGTTTCTCTTTCCTCTGTTTTCTTTCTTTCTCACATGCCCACAATTTCCCTATTCTTTATGTATGAAATATTTTATTATTATCAGATTGTCCCGCAGTTCTTGTAGTTTAGAAATATTCCCTAATTTTGTGAGCAGTCCCTTTTATTTCTTGTGCTCCTTTCTTTTTTTTCAATTAGCTAAATATTTTTTTTTGTTTTTGTCTTTTGTGCTATTTGCTACATAGCTGTTCTGTTTTCTTTTTTTTGTTGTCTTTTATTTGACATATGCCACTTTCTTTTTGATATGTCTACTTAATTGCTACATTTCTTTTTTTTTCTTTTCAATTCTTTTAAATTTTTTTAATGTTTGTTATTTTTTGCTTGCTCCCTTTTTCTTATCTTGTTCTTAGTTGCTTGCTTTTCTTTTTTCTTTTCTTTCTATATTGCCTTATTTTTACATTCATGCCTTCATTCATGTATTCCCTTTATTATAACATTTCCTTTATTTACTTTCTTTATGCTAATTGTTTTCTTTGTTGCTTGCTTTTATTTGTGCTACATTTCTTTGTTTATTCTTACTTCTATCTTCTTATGTATACACAAATAGTTTGTCATTAAGAAAATAAGAAACTCTCAAAGGGAAACAGTGGCGTCATTAGAATAAATCACTGCTTGATCACTGGAACTGCAACAGTACTATAAAATAGATCAATCAAGCAAACATCAGCCATGACAAGACAGAGCAGCAGCAAGAATCAAATAATAATAATAAATAATGAAATAATAATACGCTGACTGGCAGTGTGAACAGAAGACTAACAATATGCTAATATTTAAATATCTCTGACAGCTAATACATGTATATAACCAAAGCACAGGGAAATGCTATTAATAATGCTTAACAGAATATGGAATTAAGTAATGTTCTACAGTGAAGGTTCATGCTTTTCATCCTCATTCCTTTCATCCATCTCACAGCTCCTTCCACCATCTGTCTCTGCCCATCCCTCCTCCCCAGCCAGACCAGTAATTCATGACACAGTGCTGCTGCTGCTACAAAGCGTGTCAGACTGGCAGCACTGAAAGCCCCTTAATCACTCTGCTTACCCAGCAAGACTCTCTCAAACAAACACATACATAACACACAGAGCATTACGCAGAAACGAGACTCCTCCACACAAGTAAAGATCAATGAAATGCCAGCCATAGGTAAGAGCATAGGAAAGACCATAGCACAGACTGGCCACGGACAGGACAAAAGTTTGTGACTGACCAGGTGCAGTTACCTTGCTTGGGATAGCAGACCCCAGCGTTAGCTGAAAGAGAAACACTACAGTTAATCAAGATCACATTCGTATTAACAGTCTTTAATACAGCTGACTGAACATGATATTTCAGATCACCTCCTCATACATTACATAGCATTGTATGAAGTCACTCGTTTAGGCAAATGTGCTCAGGCACAGTACAGATTGCGTAGTGTTATTACACCAAATCGTGTTGCTCCCTTGAGGAGCCTGGCCTGGCATCATTTGGGCTTAGACACAAGTCTATGTGGTGGTTGGGCCAACATGAAGACTACACACCAAAAGGTAGCAGGTGGCTCCATTCTGGGTTCGAACCGAAGACCTTCTTGCAATGAGGCAATGATGCTATAAACTGAGTGAAGTGGTTATGGTTGGGAGAGAAAACTTGTTGAAAATAGTCTATATGTTTAACATTTGGTATCAGAGCAGTTTAAGAAGCAAGGCCACCATGGCATTGTCCCAGGTTTGAGCATTATCACCTGGAGTTCCAACCATGGCCACCACTCGACCGCAAAAAAAAAAAAAAAACATTAGCCCACAATCATGGTGATCTCGGTAAAGACCTGGAGGGTTGAGTCCTTCTCATCTAACATGCACAGACAAACAAGCCTGTAATGGACCAGCCCTTTTTGGGGTCTCACAAAAGTTATTTTTTATTTGAAAAACCATAAAAATGACAAATGGAAAAAAAATATCATTTGTTTTTCTGTTTTTTCCTATCAACTACGGATAAAGGAGATTGGTAAAATGGACAGAATATATAAGTGTTCAGGAGGGTGTATGGTCACCCAAGTCTGTTATAACACACTGACAGTGATGGGGCATGGACATCATAAGATTGTTCAGCAGTTCTTGTGGGATCCTCTTTATAATCATTTTAAAATATCCCCTCATTTTTGTGGGCAGTGTAACATTCAAGAAAACATTTAGGGTATAAAAATAGTCACATTTAGGTGAGTTATCCAAAAATTGCTTAGCGATATGATATAGAATAATGTGCCAAAAACCTTAGGCCACCCTTAGATTAGACATTTTTAGCAATGACATAATTGCCATATATAATTAATTTTCTGTCTCTTAATTAGAATATAACCACAAAGCACAGGAAGTATGCAGTATTACAAGCTGAAAACAATCAGAACAAACAGCTTCTATAGGCTACAGTGAACTTGATCTGGAATTATCTTGTTAAAAGGGCGACAGGGTGAAAATGCTATGATATTCTAAGGTTTACAAAGATAAAGATCAGTTGAGAAAATGACCAATCAAAGTTTGAAAGATGTCCCCATGCTTAGCTGGTTAAATAAAACCTGGGAACTGGAGTATAGCTCTATTCTCAGGGCCTGAGGGGGTTAGAGAAACACATGGAGAATAGGCACAGTGCTCAAACCTGCTCCATACTGCTCACACAGATATTTATAAAGACCTGATTCAGATCACACCTTCATGCTTCCTTTGCTTCTTCAGGTTTTATTGCAGGTATTATTTACTTTCTGATAAGATGACCATGTGGGGATCAGTTGCATAAACAGTGACAGTCGCATAAAGAGCTCAGAGAAACAAAAGCCCAATCAAACAAAGCCAACGGTCGAAAGGTATGTCTTACAAGTCAATTAACTACTAATCACATAAAGCAGTGCAAGTCATTCCATCAATTCCCTTGTCCTACAAAACCAACCAAAATCTAAGGCTACAAGCTTTTTAGCTAGCTATCTAACAAACTGTGCATTAATTCATCATTCTTATATCTTCACCGTTATTCAGTCAGTTTCACAATGGCACTGGAATCCTTGAAGAAAACCAATTGTTACATAGAGAGAACGTCAAGTCAATTGAAGATTTTATAGATACTTAGCCTAGTACCCTAGGCTACCACAGTACCAAAAGCTGTCATCTTCTAAAATCTTGCCCACATTCCAGTTCTATAGATGGAAACAATTCCATCAATGGTCATAATAGCGCTCCCAATTTCCAGCTATGTTATTTAAATAGCAGTAATATTTTCATCAATGACATAACAGTACATCCACATTTCTATACACTTTAGGTTTAAAGGCATGCCCATGTCTTTGGTCTTAAATATCATGGTCTTTATAAAACATCCATGTTATGAATTGTGCTCATAATGGCACATCCATGTATTAACCTCTATCTCCCTATTTCTAGCTATGCCTTACAGGCACACTTCCATCTGTGATCTAAAAGGCTGCCAATGTTTCTTTCTAAAAATCAGCTGTTCACACTTCAACCACCTACATGAATAAAACCAGTCCAACATGAGTACGATATCCTGAACAATTGAACTGCTCCATATTTAATCTAATAACTCCATATATTAATGTTCCATGTTGTACAGTAGTTTTTAGATCCCATTTACTTATGTGACAAAATTAAATAGCAATAAATAGTTAAATGTAAAGTTCATAGAGATACCAGAAACAAGCATATTTTACTTTCCAGGTCTTCAGAAGAGGTTAATTCTGTAAGCAAAGTGAACTGAAAGAATGTCATTATGAAATTACATAATTTATTAGTATAAACAGCCTCACACTGAAAATATTTATGGAGTTAATGGGTTTCTGGTTCTTCTCTTAGTTCATGGTAAGTCAGTGATGGAACGTGTATATGTTACATCATTAATAGTCATGTAATCTGCTATAGCATGCTTGAATGAACTTTTTTAAAGGACCTTGTTGTTTAGCTCTGCATGACATTCTGCTTTGCTCTTTAATCCTGGTCTGTCTTTCCCTCACACACCATGATCATTGCTCGCAATGCTCAAAATTAGGCTTGTTAGTCTGTGTATATTGACATGTTCCTGGTAATGCATTGCAAGTGTAAACCTGTAATATTGCCTTATATGTTGATCCCACCTTATTTTCTCCAACGCTGTAGTCTGTACTGAAACTAGTGCTATTCTGCAGTTAGAATGCATATACACACTAGCATGTCACAGGCTAAAACACAGCCATGGAGAACAGCTTCAAACTGATGACTACAGGACTATGATGGGCCACTGAATAATATCTTGTAATATTTTAACAATAAAGTAATATAATTTTTGGCTATTAAAATGAAGAACATAAAAAGGATATCATAAAATTCTAAGTATAAGGTTTTAAGAACACATAAATATCAAATGTATTGGCACTCCAGAATCAGATTGTTATGAATATAAGAATGTTGAAACACTTGTGCAATAATGCAGAGTTTATTCAGAAGGAAAAATCACACTTGGATGCCTTTGTCTTTTTGTGGAAGGTGAAATCACAGACAGTGGTCATCTACAAAGCTGTGTCATCATTAAAAGCTGTTACATCATTGTGCCATTAAAAGAAAGCATGCAGTTTCACACGAGGCAATGAGGATGATACTAAAAATGATTGCGCCTGGCATCTTCAACTGTGTTGGATTAGTAGAAGTACTAATACACCTCAATGTATTATGGCATATAATATGGTTCATGTGATAATCTAAAGATGTATAGCATTACAATCAGTGGTAGCACTGATGAGCTTAACCATCATGTTGTAAATGGAAGCATATAATACATATACTGACCCAAAATTTCAACATCGATTTTATTCTTTAAAAACAGGCTTAGTCTCAAAATAAAATATAAAAATCTTCAATGACCCAAGATGTTTTTGGTAAGGTACCTATTCACATTTCCACTGTACATTTGTTTACAGACTATTGACATGTAGGAGGCAATGGTGGTGCAGTTGTTAAGGTACTAGACTATGGACATGGTTCAAGCTACGGTTGGGTAATTGAACAAGGACCCTTAGGACCCTAACCAATGCATTCTATTCATTCTATGACTGCATTACAGCTGCATGTGGTTTTGTGTCTGCCATATGACTAACTACAGATGTAAAAACAAATCAAGATATATTTATTTATATAGCACTTTTTACAATGGTGCATTGTCTTAAAGCAGCTTAACAATATTACAAATCTTAAATTTACAATATTATATTATCTTAAAAGGCCAACCCCAAATTGAGAAAACCTTGAGAAAGCGTAGGGCGACAGTGTAAAGGAAAAACTCCCATAAAGTTGTAAGGAAGATTACTTGGGAGGACCAAGACTTAAAAAGGGACCCATCCTCCTTTGGTGGCCTTGATGTTAACTGAAATAGTTACTTTTGTATTAATAGTATAATTATGTAAATAATAACAGTTAAAATAAACAGTTAAAATAATGTAAAAAATATTTCATGCACAGATTGACTCCAGAATATCGAGTCTTTAGCAGGAAGTCCTTTGGACGGCTGGAGCATCAGCTCAGAGAGAAATATAAGGCCCTGGCAATGGCAATTGGTTTTCTTTTGTGGTGATTAACTAATCAAACACCAAATTTTGTTAAATATATTTTGCAATATATGGTATAGCTTTAGTTTGTGGACACCGAAACGTTCATCTAAACACATGGATGTTTGCCCAGCAGCCTTTGTTCTAATGAAAGGGCATTCCACTAGATTTTGGAATATGACTGACTTTGAGTAATGATATTGATAATAAAATTTAACTCACAGTTGGTATGCCAGTTTATCTCAAAGGTCTCTAATAGAGTTATGGTCAGAGGTCTTCACAAGTCAAACACGTTATTCTCAAGTCTGGGAAATAATGTCTGTATGGACTTGCTTAGAAAAGCAGGTGATGAACTGATGTCTTGTGTGTCATATAATATACTATAGGTTGATGTATAGTGGGGTAAAATCAGTGGCCTCTAATACCAAGCGGTAGGGATCTCTGTTATTATTTCATCTTCGAATTATCTTAGTAAAGACCTGAATAATCTGTTACTGTCACAACAACCCTCATGCCATACTCTGATTCCTCTCACGACATTGAAGAATTTACCATTCAATGAATAATTCACATACACATTTAAATAATGCAGCGTTAAATATGAAACCGGCCGACAGTTTATGAAGTATAATTGGTGCTTTAAACACATAAAGGAATAATGGAGAGCTGCACTGCTCTCGAGGAGAAGCTAAATTGACTGACCTTGTGGTTAATATGGTTAGCATTGAATACTTTAACACGCACACACACTTTGGGAGGAAAGGAAATTGGTGTGTCACTGGCTCTGACTTAGAATTAGTCTGATGAATGAGGTCAGAATTAGAGCTAAGTGCTATCATTATCATTAGAACTGAGGAAGGGCAGTTTAGTGTGTCTGTGTGTTTGGTTTTTAGATGTACCCATGTTTGATTGTGTGCTATAAATATGTATGATATGGTTAATTTTAGATT
>JAUZSU010186084.1:0-12310 GCA_034780255.1 Parotocinclus maculicauda
ATTTTTTTTCCTCCCTCCTCAGTAGATTCTTAAGTAGCGACATCCGAGGAACAAGCAATTAAAAAAGTCTGGCCTAAACAAACTTGTTATATCTGGTGCATGATATAAGAGTATGTGTGTATGTGTATGTGTATGTGTATGTGTATGTGTGTGCACTGAATGAGCGGTTGTATTTGTATATTTAGCTGTTGGGGGCCACAGCTATAGAAGATAAGCTCCAGGATGGTGTCGCCGAGACCATCGCTATCCTGTCTCTGGCTAATATTAAGATCTGGGTCTTAACTGGAGACAAGCAGGGTGAGAGAGATACACTACAGCTCATTTACTAAAGACACTGATGTTCATGTGTACCGGTAATTAGAAGACAAAAATAAGTTTACTGATGCACAGAATACACTGTTTCATCGTTCTCTCATAGAGACAGCAGTGAATATTGGCTATTCATGTAAAATGTTGACAGACGACATGACCGAAGTCTTTATCGTTAATGGACATACCGTCCAAAGCGTCCGTGGTGACCTCAGGTACATTCTGCCTGTTCATTTATACATTCGTCCTGTCTCTCAAATGTTAGGACCCTCTCAGCTGATTCACTTCTGTTCAACAGGCGAGCCAGGGAGCGCATAACAGACCCGGCCCGTAATAGAGACGGTGGAAAGGAAGCAAACCCGGCTGGCGATACCTCTCTGGATAATGGGTTCAGTAGCCAGGATGTTACAGAGCAAGAAAAAGGTGTTCAGGTGCGATCCCCTCCCCCCTCAGTGCTGGAGTCCATTAGTGGAGAGTTTGCCCTCGTTATTAGTGGACACAGTCTGGTGAGTGACACCGAGCAATGGATGGAAATCATAGAGTTACTCTGATTTTTAGAATTAAGGATTGATTGTGTTTCCTCTGAACAGGCTCATGCGCTGGAGTCTGACATGGAGCAGGAGTTTTTGGAGACGGCGTGCGCTTGTAAAGCCGTGATCTGCTGCAGGGTGACCCCTCTACAGAAAGCCCTGGTTGTCGAGCTCGTCAAGAGGCGCAAGAAAGCCGTCACCCTCGCCATCGGAGACGGAGCCAACGACGTCAGCATGATCAAGAGTGAGTCAGACCATGAGCCATGTCATCTGGTGTGCACGTAAGAGTTGAGCAACCTCAACAGCTTAAACTTGCATGGGGATCTGACTTGTTCCAGTAGGGTTCAAAATGCATCTGTTTGTGGTTTCAAATCGATATTCTGAATCGTGGATTTGTTGTAATGTTACGTCTCTTATTGGAATCAGAGATTTGATGCAGCAATGGAAGAACTTCAGCACAATCTAGAGCAGTGCTGCAGAATCTACTGCCCTTAGACCCCCTATTAATATTTAAGAAACGCTGCGAAACGACAACACCCCCAACAGAACCCACTTCCCTCCCACCCACCCCACCCCACCCCAGACTAAAGTGATTCACTACCAATCTTTATTGTTTATGTTTTTCCTTTTTTATTTAGCTTCAAGAACACAAGTTTGTTAAATGCCTTTAAACAAAATTTCACATAGATTTTTTCCTCTAGGTGTTTTTATTTTATTTTATTTAAAATGTGTAAATTGTATTTTGATATACTTTGAGCAGACAAAGCCTTGAGCACACCTGTGATGCTGGCCCTCAAAATTAAACAAATCTACCGGAATAAATCCATATTTGAAGATACCGTAGGTTCAGGATTATAAAGTCCAGGCAACAGTAACAGCACAAAAGAAAACATCGAAACCTAATACAGTAATCAAATGGGAGGGGGTCTGGCAAAAACAGCCTCTTCTAGCAAACATTCAAAATGGACTTAATTTTAATCTTCTCAATCTAACTATCAGTCTTAACTTTTTGGCAAGTGAAAGTTAAGTATTTTATATGTAATAAATAAATGGAGGAGACACTTAACTTTCACTTTAATATATCAGACGCAGCCGCTTCTCACCGGGGCAGGTGCTAAGCTGTGGCTGGATGAGTTAAAAAAAGTATCTGTTTTTAAAGTCATTTTCTGAGGTCTCACTTTTAAAAGTGTATAGATTTTTTGGCCTCAGCTAGCCATGGCTCAGGACCTGCCCTGCTGAGAAGCACCTGCTTTTACAGAGTCCCTCACAAATACGTTATCCATCCACTGCTGAGACCTGACCGAGTCTCGACGGTGACGTCATCGTGTGGTGCATCCAGTTCGGTGTGCCCACTTATAACAGCTGCTCATCTTTGGATCATTTTTTTCTGCTAAACGCTCTAGATTTAAGTAACTTTATCATCAGAAAATGAGATAAAGCTAAAATAGTCGTCGATGTTACAATACTGTTACAATACCGTAACTGGCACACCATTAAAGTAGGCGACTTGAAAGAAAAGCCTTCCTTTCATAGAGCATTCTTTCTTTGTCCGGGAAGTAGATTAACCTTCTACCCTGCTGTCTCTCTGTTTGTTTTAAGAAGCCTTTGAATACAATGAATGGCATAGCTTTCATATTTGACACTGAGCCTTTGGGTGCAACAGATAATGAACCTTAATGGAATTTCCAGGTGTATACTTTTGATGGCAGTAACTAACTGTTCCAGGGCGCTCTCCTGATTAAGCATGCTTTTTCCTCTAGACTGGACGTGTCCTGTCTCTACCTTTCATTTTCCATTGACCTGACTAACCTGCATTAAATATGACTGACCTGCATTGTTATATAAGTGTCGGGTGCCTGACCCCTGCAACACCACTGGCCAGGAGCTTCCCAAACAATGAAAGTAGATGTTGCCTGTACAGTCTTTTTGTGCTTCCTATCAAACTGTTTATTGTAAGACAAAGGCAATGGAATTCTACCGCTGACCCTAAAGAGCATAGCTACCAGTCTCATTCCTCTTGGGATTGAGGAACCTGGGCAGGATAAACAAATCCCCTTTGTGGTTTTCATGCATTCACTTCTGGCTTGTGTCTGTATTGTAAGGATAAGTACAGTCAAATAACATTTTATAAAAGACAAGACCATCACACTTCTTAGTACTACGTCTGATTGGTCTGGTAGTTTTCTATTGTTTATTCTAATTCTCGCCTGTACCTGTACTTACTTTTTTTGCCCTGTCATTATGAGGACCTTCCAAAATATTGATGGATTCTTCTGGAAACGTATAGAAACCTTTGTGCGTGCCAAGTTCAATTTATTATTTTTATTTCTAATTTAACCCAGCTTGATCTAATCAGGCTGACAGGCAGAAGCGCACCCTGTACAGGACGCCCATCCATCACAGGGTTGGCAGGGTTAATGGTGCCGCAGCGCTGGGAAATCTTCCAGTTTCTCCTTACTTAGAAACAGCCAGTCATCCTTGTGTGGGCCTTGACCCAGCTTAAAGAGTTTTACTGGAGGTGGGCTAGCGAATTCCCACTTACGACCCAGGTCACTGAGTGATCTAATACACTAGACTGCCAGGGCATTAACCTGAGTCGGTACCTTACTGTCTGGTCATAGGCGGACATGATTGGTTGGTTCTGAGCAAAGGGAGCCCAGTTAAATGAACATATCCCAGTGCTGTAGCCATGTGATGGACCAGGGCCCCATCCAGGGCACCCTACGAGTAAAAGTGTAAAAAATAAAGTTACCTTTAAAAGAAATCTTTATTTATTTACTTATTTTGCTTGACGTGACCCTGCTTATCCTGGTCGGGATTTCTGACTGGACATCTCACTGCCCATCTCAATGCGACAATTAGTCTGAAAACTATGTATTAACACTTAACTGGGCTGCTATTTTGACCTGAATAAAGAATCATGCACTTGTTACTGGTGCTCTAACACAGACCAGTGTTTTTAATATTACTGCAGCTACTTCTAATCATTCTCATTAAAAGTGCTGTTGCTGTCGAAAAAATGGGCGTGGAAAACTGAGGCATTTATGAGAAAGCAGCATCTCGTAACAATTTCTCAACATATTTCCCCTCTAACACGCATCCGCGTGTTGCCACGTTGTCTGTTCCTGTGGGCTACATCTGATGGCTTTACTAATAGAATTGAGAATAGCTGAGAATTGACTCATGTTCCCAGACAATGCTGAGAATTCCCATCAATAGAAAAATCATTATCACTTTTCTGAAAGCAGCCACTGGATACATCAGCAGTGGCGTTAGAGCATTTGATTTTAAAAAAAGAGACAACGATTTCCAGATATGTGTAGAATTACAGTCACATTTATGAAACTGGATAGACACTCTGGAGCTAGAGGAGGTCTGAAGAGTCTAAAGATGATGCCTGTTCAATGGAAATACAGATACCGAAGTCAGAGCTTATGCACAAGTGTAAAGTTAAAGCTTGGTGCATGCAGTGAGCAACGGTCCTGGATCGATGCCAGGACAGCAGCGGGAAGGAGTATTGATACTTCTCTGCGTTGTGTCTTGAAAAATGTTGGCTCAGAGTCATACTTGTGTATTTAAGGTGTCATGGTACAGTGTGACTAATACCAGGTTGTTGGGCTTATTAAAGTGTGACTTTGTAGGCTTAAAATCAGCGGGAAAAGGTTTTTTTTTTAATTCAGATTTAATTGGAATGAACTCTTTCACAGATTGCAGGTAAGTGAGAAAGGATGGAAAAATAAATTTAAAACAGTTGGTACCAAAAATCAGAAAGTGATTACAAATATCTTGTTTTGCTCTGCGTTCAGTTTGAGCAGCACATAAACACTTAAAAAAAACGTCACCCTTTTCCCCTCTGTCCTCAGCGGCTCATATAGGTGTGGGCATCAGCGGGCAGGAGGGCATCCAGGCAGTGCTGGCGTCAGACTACTCATTCTCCCAGTTCCGCTCCCTGCAGCGTCTTTTGCTGGTGCACGGCCGCTGGTCCTACCTGCGCATGTGCCGCTTCCTCTGCTACTTCTTTTATAAGAACTTTGCCTTCACCATGGTGCATTTTTGGTTCGGCTTCTTCTGTGGCTTCTCCGCTCAGGTAACACACCGCTGCTGAGACAGACAAAGAACTCTGAGCTACGATGTTAAATCTGTCCTGAAATGTAATCTCTCTTTCTGAATTAGACAGTGTACGACCAGTACTTCATTACCCTGTATAACATTGTTTACACGTCGTTGCCCGTCCTGGCCATGGGCATTTTTGACCAGGTACTCACATAAGCAGTAAACAAATGCAATGATATAGTTATGGGCTGTTTCATACTGAACATCTCACATCCATTTATGTGTTTCAGGACGTCCCGGACCAGCGTAGTCTGGAGTACCCGAAGCTGTACGAACCCGGACAACTAAATCTACTCTTCAACAAGCGCGAGTTCTTCATCTGTATAGCCCAGGGCATCTACACCTCCGTGGTGCTCTTCTTCATTCCCTACGGTCTTCTCTCACAGGCCACGCAGAACAACGGCGTTCCTCTCGCCGATTACCAGACCTTCGCCGTCACCACCGCAACGGCCCTCGTCATCGTGGTCAGCGTCCAGGTCAGATTACCTCAAATAAATCTATTTTGTTATTTCATTTAAATTTAATTACGAATAAAAATGTTGTTATTATAGTACTTAATTTTACTATTACTACAACTGAATTATTTACATTATTTACATGATTACTTATTAACATCTAGGCCACCCATGAAGGACGGGTCCCTTTTTGAGTCTTGGTCCTCCCAAGGTTTTTTCCTTCTATATTCAGGGAGTTTTTCTCTTCCACTGTCGCCCTAGGCCTGATCAATTTGGGACTGGCCTTTTAAGATAATATAAATTTGGACAGCTGCTTTGAGACAATGCTCCATTGTAAAACGTGCTATGAAAATAAATCAGATTTTGACTTTGACACACTCTGTGGTTTGTAAGGACAGGATGTTATTGGATTTATTATTACAGTAAAACCTCACGGTTTTGCTCGGAAAGGCCATTCGAATTCAGATTTGAACAAAGTCTGACTTTTATCGTGGACATACAGGTTTTATTTAGTCGGATTTGGGATCAGGAAATTTGAAACTGCTCCAAAAAATAATTATATATACATATATATATATATATATATATATATAATTTAATTAATATTATTATGTTTTTAATGTCATCACAATTTAACCTGATTGTTCAAGCCATTGTCAGAGATGACTGAAAGTAGGTAGGGGTAGGGGTGACTGTTGCAGCACCAGGGGATGATCCCCTAACTGACAGTTGTGTCTAAGTAAAACCCAAATCAGCTGAAAGTCACCTACGACCCTACAAGGACCGTCGTGGTGGGCTAGCATATTAGATCCACCATAGTGTTATAGAATTGAACAAAATGGAAACTTGCTATTCAGGGAATGATGTTATGATGGCAGTGCAGGTCAAACCAGAATTTCCAAATCACTGGTGGAGAGACCCATGGTGGTCAGACCGATGGACTGTACATAGGACCTGGACTACAGTCAGTATTAATGCAGTACCTAAGCATGTGGTTATGGGAGATGTACATAATAAGTTGGTTAATAGATGCAAGTACAGGCTTGATACAACATCCTTTTATGACACAAGTGTGTGTGTTTATGTGTGTGCAGATCTGTCTAGATACAGGCTACTGGACTGTTATTAACCATTTCTTCGTGTGGGGGTCTCTGGGTGCCTATTTTACAATCCTTTTCACGATGCACTCCAGCATGCTTTTTAACCTCTTTCCCAAGCAGTTTCACTTCCTAGGTAAGCCTGAACTGATCAGCTACTATATGCATTTTGATACCCCTGAGAATTAATGATATTCTTAATGATTATGCAAACATAAAAACGCACTGTGAGTCTGTGAGCATTATATTATGTAAACTTGTTGTTTGTTGTAAACAAGATCTTAACGCAACGTGTGTTTCTCCATAGGAAGTGCCCAGAATACACTGTCCCAGCCTGTGGTGTGGCTGACTATTGCTTTAGCTACGGTCGTTTGCATCGCACCCGTGCTCGCCTTTCGCTTCCTCAAACTGAACCTTAAACCACAGCTGTCAGATACCGTAAGTCAAAACAACATATACAGCGTGTGGGCGTGTTTTTTTTTTGTACGCTGATGTTAGCATAATGGTTTCTTCTTTCTCGACATCTCGCTCAAAGGTGCGCTACACGCAGCTCGTACGGCAGAACAGGTGGAAGCACGGCGGGCGTGCCCTTGGTGGTGCCAGAGGACCGGGTGGCACAGGGGGCGGGGCTCTGGGCCGTTCGGGGCACGGCGGCTCCCGGCGTTCAGGCTACGCGTTCGCGCACCAGGAGGGCTTCGGGGAACTGATCACGTCCGGCAAAAACATGCGACTGAGCTCGTTGGCTCTCGCCACCTTCGCGTCACGCCACAGCGCCAGCTTGATCGACACTCTGCGCAAGAAAAAACATTCGGCCGCCTCACAGAACGCCCCCTCTCCGTCGATAGCTCCGTCGATTTCCAAATCCTCCTCCCTGACTGGGCCTCAGGACAGTCCAGATAACACAAGTCAAAATTTGAACCCTGGCTACAGCCTAACTGACGTCCAGATCAGGGTGAACAATATTACACAAGAAGAGATGGAAGATACAGTCTAGTACCACAGGTAAACACAAGCGGTTGAATGTTGCTCCAGATCATAAATAATCATGCAATATTTGCATGATCTCCTGTAGGAAAACTCCTCATTCCAGCATCTTCATCTACGTTAATATCAGCGTAGGAAAATCTCCAGGCATTTCTGACTTGACATGTAATCTGCATATTGGGAGAGGTTACACTTATACACCCTGTCCAACCTCCTAATATATCTTCATTCCCCACATCAACTATCACTAGTCCATTCTCCAGGTTACTACTACCTATTATTATCGCTCGGCCTGGGTAATTTCCTGTGTATTTGGTGCCCCCTGGTCGGCCTAACATCAATATTTTCTGACTAAAGTTTGGTGCTTATCCAGTAAAAGCACCCTAATGGAGGACACGTTGTTCCAAATGACCCCTGGCACAGATTGCACTGACTCTCTCCCGTGTAAACACTCTGTGGATACACTGTATAAACGGCTTCCTTTATAGTGATGATGACCTACAGCAAGGTGTCAGGAGCTGTTTGAGAAAGTATGAAGCGTTTAAAAGATGTGAGCTGTGATTAAAGGAAAGAAGGAATACCCCCTGAGATCTCGCAACTAGCAGGATGCATCTGCTTAGGGGCCATTTCTGCCCTTTATTTAATGCCTTACATTTCACCAGCCGTTTTGCACTCTGTGTTTTGTAGGAAACAATAGGGAGCACGGTGGATCTACACCAGACGCCGGCCGCCAGACGATCAAGAATCACCAAAATACAGATGAGTGAACCTATCCGAATATCTGTCTGAGTGAACTCCCCTGTACGTCCTTGAATTTGCACTGACCCACTGGTCATGTGAGGATCATGGTCAGTGACAATGAATCAGCACTGTGGTATACAGACTCAAACAAAGCTCTACATGGTACTCTATACATACACACACTGTTACCTCTGCTGGGCTGAAATATGCATCTTCTCCAAGGAAAGAAAAGCGTTATAGGTGATACGGGAGTAATATAATATTTAATACACTGTTTAGCAGTGCGAGTCAGCCCGTTGGCATTAGAAGACGAGTGAAACTAAGACGGTTTTGTTTTGTCTCATTCCTGGTAAGGTTGGGAAACTTCCCCTGCTGCGCATGATGACATGGCTTATTTGCGTATTTAAAGCTGGATTTACTTCATCTTTTGAACATCTCAAGATTCTCATTGCAGGGCCTGCAGGAGCTCAAGTACAAGTTCAAGCACTGGCCTGTCCTCCATCACACAGCCAACCAAAACCAAAATGGTTTTAGTCGCTGAAATTTCAGTGCATCTGCAATTTAGCGCCGTCATATTATTTAGAGAAACTGTTTAATTATAGATCTAATACACAAACCCAGGATAGATTTCTTGCTGGGTCAGCCATCCTTTGCAGTAACAACTGCTGTGTATGAGGGAGCGGAGGCCATTACTACCCCTACCTAGCTCCGTGATGACCCGGCATCCCATTCGCTTGGGATAGGTGCCATTTCGTCACGATTCTGACCAAATAAAAGTAAGGTTAACACACAGATAAAAAAAGCAAACTCCTAATGATTTTTGTGCTTGGCTCTGGATAACAAACGAGAGTTGTTAGTTAAAATCCCAGCTCCACCAGGCTGTGACTGTTAGAACTGCTCAGATCAGCATTAAGTGGTACTATCATCTAGGTCCCAGATGTTCAGACAGCCATGGCAGTGATGGCAGTTTTACCACCTGAATGCCAGAGAGAGTCTTAGCTTGTCTGCTGAGTGTAAAAAAAAAAGTGAAATCGTTTGTGTTAATCGCTTAGTTTAAGTAAAGTCTCAGTTACCTGGTTAGTGTTTTTGTTTAGATCATAATATTGAGTTAAATCGTTTTCTGCAATGCCTTAACGGTTTGTTTGTTTCATGGCATTTTCTGCTCTCATGCTATCGTTTTGCGTAAACAGTTTTTGCATTAAGAACATAATACCCTTACTTCCCCCGTGCTTTTCCTTCCTTATTTATAAATCTTATAATTCCCATAATTTGTAGTTATTTTGATGCCGGGCTGATACCAACTGGAGTTGAATATAAAACCATAAGGACTTCCTAAGGACATAAGGATTGTGTGTATAATACCGTAAACATTTACAGTTGCAGCTTCAGTACTGGACAGATGACTAAAGCACTGTGTACTCATGCTATAGTTCTCTATGAGAACGTGAATGGATTTGAACCCTCGCTCAGCCTCTTCGTTCACATTTACACCATATTGGTGCTCCTGGGTTGGATTGAGCGAGGCTAAATCTGCAGTTTTGGATCGTACTCGAATTAACTCAAAGGACGTTCCCAAAGGTATCTAATCCATAAAGATCTGAATTTAAAGTGACCTTAGAAACAGCGTGTCTGCTGAAAGACAGTCAGTAGTTTGGGCTCCTCATAACCACCTCATTGTTCCGTTTTCCATGGACCCTCATAATTCCTTTGAGTTTGTGCCTCAAAAATAAAGCCATCAGTCTGTTGCAGTAAGACGGGACGGTGAGACAGGTACAATTGTTACTGGCCAAATCTGTATTGTTAACCTGTTGACAACCCAGGAGTCTGAGATTAAAGATGTTCTTAAAAATTAAATGTGTATTTTGTGGTTGTTCTTCTCAGTTTCACTGATTGTAGATAAAGAGCTTAGGCACTTGTGAGCAAATGTGCAAGCTGCAAGTATTGCGTCTCGTCTGTTTTGCGTATTTAATTTGGGTAACGTGCAATTTAAGGCATTTCTTGTGAAAAATTGGACAAAAGCGTTCCAAATCAATTCATTTTAACTTTATCATTGTAGGTTATTGTTTGTAGGAAAATTATTTTAAGAGTTATCATATCATCGTGACTATATTAATACCAGTTAAAGGCAGGTAAGCTGCTGTTGTATCCATTTTAAATTAAGAGAGGGGCCAAATAATGAAGACGTATCATGTCTTGTCTTTTGCCAGCAATCAAATTTGTATCTTTCATCCTGGTAAATTTAAATAACTTATTTTATAGCAGCAGCTTGGTGGCAAAAGTCATATGCTGCAAACAGCAGTACCCGAGGGAGTTCAAATCCTGAATCCTGAATATTGCTTTAGCTTTTGGTAGCTTATTTCACAGCAACAGCAGTGTGTTTTTGTCACACCTTCATACCACATGTCCACCAGTGAAGAATAAACAGTGAATAAGAAAAATGTACGAACGCTCATGTGTGTCTGCATGGACTTCCTCCGGGTACTCCAGTTTCCTTCCACATTCCAAATGCATTAGGTCTACTAATATCTCTAGATTGTCCCTGTGTGTGTCTGTGTGTGTGTGTGTGTGTGTGTGTGTGTGTATTTGTCTTGTGTTGGACTGCCACCCTATCCAGTGTGGGTTCCCACCTTGCAGCCCAAGACACTGAATTGGATTAAGTGACTATAGAACAAATGTGTGAAAAGTTTTGGGGAAAATGGTGCCATAACAGAGACCAGTACTCAACCCTATCGCTATATCGCGGATACATGCTGAATTATATGTGACCCAGATCAGGATAACTGGATTAAGAACAGGTTAAAAAAATGTTTGCATGCCTTTCCAGAGAACCCAGTAATTCAAAGGGTTAATTTCAGTTTGCCAGAAATGTGTCATATTTAAGTTTCCTCCTTGTGTGTTTAGTGTTAATGTCATTTCATTTAGAAAATCAATGTGACCTGGGTATATAGATTTGTTGATGTTTCTTCCTGTTAAACGTGCATTTCTTTTCTCCCCAGGCTGAATCTTGTCAATAAATAAAGCTTTCTGTCTCACCATCTGAACTCTGAACCAGGCTTGTAATGGATTTGTGGATCTAATAACAGCATGTTTCTCATTTCTTCCAGTGCCACATCAGCCATCCTGTTTCCTGCCTTTAAGCAGCCTATTTGTTGCTCTCTGTTACTGTGTACTCAGGAGGGGAACATGGTCAGTAGTTATGCAAGACTGAAATTTGTCAGCGAGAGAGAGAGAGAGAGAGAGAGAGAGGAAGAGGAGAGGCTTTGGGTGAAACTTCTGTATAACAGCCTAATCTTCACATGTACTTGTGCTGGATCTGAACTCTGGCAGATCGGACTAACTACGGACATTAAGATAAGCTGCTATGAGACGATGTCATGTTTTCTTCTTGTCTCCTCTTGAGGTCAGAGTAGATCTCTTCATTAAGTGCCATTAAGTCTCATGCCCTACTGAGCCATGAGGGTCTGGGTAACACTCGCTCTAATCCTGCTGTGTGCGGCCAAAGTCCAGTGTGATTACGAAAGTCAGGCTTGTGCTAAGAAAGGTAAGAGGCTTTTATTAAAGTCTTTCAATATGTAAGAACTGTTATGTTTGATCATTTATATGAAGCTGATTGACCCGGTATCAGACGGTGCAATGACAAATCCTTCAGCATAAAATAACTTGGAATATCATGCTAACCAACTGTTTACTTATTTTATTTGATTACTTTTAATTTCTTTTCTTCGTATTCACTCATTTGTAGTCCATTATGCCACTGTTTTGTGTTTACTTTCTTTAGGTTTTTTTTTTTTTTGAGGAAATAAGTAAATATTTAAGCTAGATATATAGATATAGATATAGATATATATATAGTTGGTGAGTTCCCATATAGTGAGTTCATAGGAAAATTAATTAATTAATTAATTAATAATGTTTTTCCAGTTTTTTATTTGTTACTGTTACTGGGTCTCTTTCACTGTGTCTCTGTTTCTCAGAGCTGCTCTGTGTCTCTTTAGCTCTCTCTCTCTCTCTCTCTCTCTCTCTCTCTCTCTCTCTCTCTCTCTCTCTCTCTCTCTCTCTCTTATATAATAAAAAATATATA
>JAUZSU010186095.1:0-12309 GCA_034780255.1 Parotocinclus maculicauda
TTTTGAATAAGGTTGTAACGTAACAAAATGTGGAAAAAGTGAAGCGCTGTGAATACTTTCCGGATGCACTGTACATGAGTCTGCTGTAAATAAAAAGTGGATTTGACTAGTTTATCATGTTGTTGAGTTGATGAGCTCACTGCTGTTTAATTCTTAACCAATATAAGTTAATCATGGACTGTTATTTGCATTTGATATTGCTTCACTGTGTAATAGAAGGTAGTGATTTATTATATTCTGACATCACAACTTTACATATGTGATCATTTTGAAATATCTAGATTGATTTCTGTCTATAAAATATTTGGTCAGTGTGTATCAGTCTCAGGTATATCAGAATGTCTAATGTGTCATATAAAAATATAAAAATCCATTGAGCCCTCCCAAAAAAAAAAAGTAAAAGAAAAGGCAGGTGAAAATGAAGCATGACTTAGCGCCAGATATGTTTTGACATATATATTATGTTAGAATTCCAGTATTTTGTGTAGTACATTTGTATGTTTCATAGCATTGTTGTGATATGATTTAATATCACACATGCTATCATTTGGATCGGTATTGTGTCTTTCTAATCCACAATTTAATCGTAATCTGATAACAGTCTGGAAAGTTTCTGATTGTTGTGTCATATGTGTAAGCCTTTTTTTTATATCATAACTTGTCTGCACTCTAACCCAGATTTTCAGCCCTGTGTATTCAAATCTTTCCCACAGGTCGTCAACCATAGGCTCAACAGAAAAATCTCTCAGGCTAATTTACAACAGGCTATGCAGCATTTTCCAGTCTTATTAGCACATAATGCATAGTTTGTAGCTTTGACATCAAACCTGCTGTCATCTATTCAGTGTCCAATCTGACTCAGTTTTACCTATCTGTCCAGACATGTTGGTAGTAAGTGCTGGGTGTCAATCATTGTCTTGTTACGCATGTGGAAGAAAAAAGAATAATACTAGATCATGGAGTCTCTGTTTTGTTGAGATGAATTAGGTAGCCCTACCCTTATTTTATAGTTGTCTTGGTGACAAAAATAACATAACAGTATGTACATGTGTCTTGGTCTTTCACATAGTCCTTTAAATCACACACAGGTTTTGTTTATATTTGTTATATCTGTCCTTTCCTGAGATTTTTTTAGTGAGGACAATAGTATTTCCGTTTATGATGCAATCAGCTTATTTGCTTGAATTGCTTGCATGCATAGATAGTGCATAGACAGATATACTGCCTCTGAGAGTTCTTTGCCATGGTTGTGCCATGTTGAATCTTAGGTGACCAGTGGAGTGTGAGAACGATAACGCCAAATTTAACACCCCTATTCACACCAGAAACCTTGTGACACTAATGAGTCACATGATTTCAGGAGGGAAAATGGCTAATTGGGCACAATTTGGCCATTTCCCTTAGGGTTGTACTCACTTCTGTCTTGTAAAGAACATTTTACCTACATTGCTAAATAATTTTTCTCAAAATTCATATTTTTTCATATAAATGTACTATTTTTTTAATTGCATTGGCTTTTGCATAGGTTTACAACATAGCCTAGTGTTCGATATTAGCCTAATATTTACACTGTTAAACATTAGTCCACTGAATTACATTAGTCCCACTGTTGCCACTTGAGCTGCCTTGAGCTTGGCACATTTGCCAGCATTCTCCTCCAGTGCCTGGTGTTTTCAGCTCTTCCTGTTCTCCTTCTTCACTGATGCTTATCGTTACCATATGCTCATTAAGGAAACTGGAATATATGAGGTATGTGGACCTAACCAACTAAAACGTTTTCAATCTGTTTGTTTGTTTGTTTGGTCTATTTAATGTTGCTGTAAGTATCAGCGATCATTTGGCACACAATGTTACATCTACATACAGGGTTACATCAAGACTAGTCAAATATGTACATTCAGGTCAGGGCAATTTAGAGTAATCAATTAACAATTAACATGCAAGTCTTGAGGAAGGAAACCAGAGTACCTGAAGTAAACTCATGTGAAAATGGGGAAGGCATGCAGACTACACACAGAAAGGATCCATACTGCCCCACCCTGGAAATGAATGCAGGACCTTCTTGCTGTGAGGCAGCGGTGCTACCCACCAAGCCATTGTTAGATGAATAAATAAACAAATGTCTGCCCAATTTAAAAATAATCATTGCAAAACTACACAGTTTTAACTGTTAAGCAAGTGTTTTCACCTTATTTTTTTTTAATTACTACTACTAGTATAATAATAATAATAATAATAATAATAATAATAAGAAGAAGAAGAAGAAGAAGAAGAATTATGGATAACAACAAAATAATTAAAAAAACAAAATAACAATAATTATTATTTTAATTACGTCTTACTTAAAACAGGAGGATCTAGGGGAGTCTGTCCCTTGCCACTGTTATGCCCTATAACCAGCAGATTCTTAGGTATTCGTATCTACCTGTTTCTCCTGCATCCAACACATTGACTACACAAACCAACAGTTAATTTACCTTCTAATATACTCTGTTCCTTGATATGCCCAGTTGAGATAAAAATTATTGCATTATTCATTACTGGATCTGAAAGTGTTTATAATGCTTTAGCTCATAGGTGTAAAGTACCTGTAACACAGCAAGTATCTGTTACGAGATGTGGTGGTTGGTGGTAGGACCCAAGTATGCGGGATAGACGATATCCCACTACGTATAATAATAATGGGAAAATGGCGCGCCGCTTGTGTTTCGTCCTGACTGCCAATGGGGCAAGCAGGCAGAGAGCATGATTTGGGATGTCTCCCAAGTGGCGAGGCACGTAGGTAGTCCAAACGCTAGAGGGCGTGCGTGAGCTCCAACGCGCATGTAGCGCGGGAAAGCCATGGCGGGGCGCGTATAATTCAAACGCGTAGCCGTGTGGCCACTCTAGCTGGGGCGTGTCTCAGATCGAGAGGGCAGCCGACTAGAGTGAGGCTCAAGAGAGCGCAGAAGGCGCCAAGGTGCAAGAAAACGAGCATTAACTAGGGTGAACAGATCACGAAAGGTGCCGAAGCGCCAGGGGGCGAGCGTGAGTTTGGGCGCACGTGTGGCGCGAGTCAGCCAAGTCGGGGCGCGTCCCATTCAGGACGGGCAGCCGGCTAAAGTGAGGCTTGTTGAGTGCCGACGACGGAGGAGCGTGAGCTCAGGCGCGCGAGGAGCGCATGAGTACGGGACGGGAGACCCTCAAAGTGCCCGTAAAATACTTATTACCTCAGGGGTTCCCCCGTACGCATCCATCAGCACTAAAAGCCCCCGGATGTAACCCACTATCCCTAAAGGTGTGCGTAAGTGCGGGTACCGAATGACAACGACCTGGCAGCGAACAGCTAAAACCCACACCTAAATAGCAGGAGAAGCACCTGTTCGGGAATCAGGTCGTAAATTGGACACTGGATATAAACCGCCTCACTGATAGCTCTGTAATGGCGACATTGAGTTTAATGCTAAGCAAACCCCCCCCAAAAAAAAACAACAACAACAAAAAAAAACCTGCAAGCAGACAAAAAAAGTGATGAATGAAAATGATCAACTGTTTCACAATGCTGTTAATTTTGAATTCATGAATTTGAATCCTGTTCTTTTTTTTCAGTGGTTCAGCTTCATGAATCTGGGGAGCAGGAAAAAAATATTTTAGAAGAGGGATAACCATGTCAAGTTATGCTACAAAAACTATTACTATACTAATATATTTTTTTTCCCTGTTATGGGGCAGATGCTGTAGGTGCTTCATGGAGGAAAGCATCTGCACTGGGGTTTTGGCATATGCTTTTAGCCTACTTATTGTGATTTCAGTTTGTGTCTGACAAACAACCTAGATCCCCTCCAGTTCCTCTGACTGATGACCACCAGAGTAGCAGCATTCAAATCATGTTTCCTTGATCTCTTGGGCTGAAACTGACTGCTGTGGCTCTTCTCCACACCTGAAGGAATGGTCCACAGCTCCAGCATCATGACAGTAAGCATTTTGCCCCAGCCTGCATGACTCTCAAGGTTGTTATCCATAATTCTTAATTTAAATAAGGGATCCAGCACCTAAGCCATGGGGTCATCTGATTCCTCAGTCTCTGTAGTATACTCTTCATGCTCTGCTCCTCTACTGGTCTGATCTTCTGTCTTCTCCAGGCATCTCCTTCTGAAGTTGCCCAATGAATTTCTCCACCACAAGAATGAATGGCATTGTCATTCAAAAAGCACACAGAAGTGGTTTATTTCAGTGCTTTGTGTGGGAGAAATTTAATTACCTGTTTTTAAGGAGATTGGATGACAAAAAAACATCTGCAGGAACTTCTACGTGGCCTAAAAAGTAATCCTGTGAGAAAAAGTATCAGTTTAGAAAACAGCCAACCAGACAGCACTTACAGCCTTGTGCTCGATATTCAATCCTATCTATGTTTCAGAGTATAGATCAAATGCCACAGGCTCAGGTGTAAACACAAGGCTATATTTAGAAGCTGACACCTTCTCAAGCTGGTTTGAAAAATAAAAGTATAAGATACAACAACACAAATTACCCAAATCCCCTTGTTTAAATGTGAAAGAAGACATACAACCATAGCAATATCTGAATGTTTTACATTCACTCACTTACAGTCTGTATATTGTCTGATAATAAAGAGTCTGGGACATGAAGTCAACTATAGGCTACAATGGCATGTCATTAGTGTAAACTTGAGCAACAGCAGCATCTGGTAGCTTCGTCAGGGTTCCAACTAGACCTGCAGTCTGAAAAAGCTAGGTAGCAGCCGAGAAACTACATACTGACAGAAGTCTTTAAAAAAAAAGAAAAAAAAAGTTTTGTACACATAGTTCCTGTATTTCCTGTGTGTATAAAATGTATGCAAAATAAAATAAAGTTAAGCTTGTTGACTGTAGAGTTCAGCCAAATCACATGCCTACAAAGTCCAGGTCTATATTCTTTAATTAGATTTTATTGAGATTATCCACCTCATGCAATAAAAAGTGACACAGCGACCCCTGGTGTGAGCAATGTATTTGGCGCGATCAAATCGCTTGCATCTTGAATAATCCACGTGGAATACGTTTGAAACTGGTTAGTTGAAGAGTTTACAGACTGAATAAACAGGTAAATAAATACATTTATGGTAGATACATGGTACAGGGACCAAATGCGGTGTGTTAGTTTGAAAAAAGTAAAACAGCCAAAAGATTTGCTTCAGGTTAATAAAGATAGAGTTAGGATTAGGAGAAGGTGTAGGTGTAGCATTAATCAGCTACAGTAATCATTATGTCTATGGAAAGTCCTACCAGGATTACGCGCGCGCGCGTGTGTGTGTGTAAATTTGGATGCACTGCAAACTTAAATTTAAAGTGGTATTAATTAATTTGAATATATGAATTGCTAAATATAACTGCCTCGATAAGATGCTGTATGTAAATATAAAGAATATTTATCAAGCATAACATTAAAACCACATACTTGCTTATACACAAATTGCCCATTTTATTAGCTCCAATTACCATATTCACTCACTTGCTACTTTATTAGGTGCACCTCTTCAGCTGCGAATTATTAAAATGATGGGCCACAGCACAAAAGACCATGGTCAGCTAAGTACAGGCAACTGAGGCTACAATTTGCATAGGCTCAAAAATGGACAAAAGAAGTCTGGAAACATTCTGCCTGCACTGAGTTTCTACTGTGTGAGCAATGTACTATTGTCCATGCCTTTATGACCACATCTTCTGATGACCATGTCCAGCATGATAATGTCAACCAGATAATTTGTCATGTCACGAAGCTCAAATAATCTCAAATATATTTTGTAAACATGACAATGAGTTCACTGTACCAAAACAGCCTTCATAGTCACTAGCTCTCAATCCAATAGAGCACCTGTGGGATGTGGTGGAACATGAGATTTGCATCATGGATGTGCATCTTTGTTCAGCTGCACATAGCAATATATTTAAAAAAGAAAATGACAATGATATATTACATGTATTAGATCACTGGCCAGTGCATTAGCTATTATCCTTGGTAGTGCAGGGTTGGGCCCACTTTTGCCTCCAGAACTGCCTCAACTCTTCGTGGCATAGATTCAAGAAGGTGCTGGAAACATTCCTCAGGACTTTTCGATTCCTATTGACATGATAGAATTTGAGACTCATCAGACCAAGTTTTCCAATCTTCTATTGTCCAATTTTATGGATCCCATGCAATTTGTTGCCCTATTTGTTGTTAGCTGACACGAGTGGCACCTGGTGTGTTTTTATATTGATGTAGCCCTTTGCTACAAGGTTCAAGGTTTGATGTATTGTAGATTCAGACATGCTTTTCTGCCCAGATTTCAAATTATTGTCAATATTGTCAACCCTAGAGTTGTTCGTTCATGGAAATCCCGGTAGTTGTGAAATACACAACCACATCATGTTCTAGGTAACTTAAATCACATTTGCAACGATGTCTACCTGCCAAAATGCAATGTAATGCTGGCATGTGATCCACAAACAGTTGAACATGTTTGTACTAAAGTGAGCATTAAATGTATATGTTTAAAAATTAAATTCTTATGGTTTATGACACACACAAACCTGCTGGCATAAGTCATCTGGACAGAGTATGACTGGGTTTTGTTACGGAATTGTGTTTCCACATGAAGCCATTCATCATTTCCAGAACCATGTCTGCTTTTCTATACAGCTGGTAGAATATATACATTAACATCAGTAGTGTGTCAAGGAGTAACGCAAAAAAAACACTCAAAAACAAATATTAGGTTAAAACCAATGCAATAAAAAACCCACAATATATCACAATCTTCTTCGCAAAAATTAGGGGATATTTCAAAATGAAATAAAGTAAAGAGTGTAAAAAATGTAGTTTTATTTCTGATAGTTGGGCATTTGTAGTGCTTGAGTAGTAAGTAATTACAAATCTACAATAATTTAAATCGGTTTTAGTGAACAACTGGCTTCAGGCTTGGAGGAAATACAGAAGGAGGAAATACAGACCAAAAATACAGACCAAAAATCTTTTAAAGAAATGCAGTTTTATATTAAGCGGTTAATAATTAATGTCAGATTCTATAACTAAATGTTCAGGCGTAGCCTACTTTAAAAGAAATGTACTACCAACGCCAAGATCTAGTATTGAAAAAATGTGTGACTTAAAGGACTTACTACTTACTTTTGCTTAAAGCAAAATTCTTTTCACTACAAAGGAACTACGGCTGAAATAGGAAGTGCTGAAACCTGTGACAGGCTGGCACTGTAGCTAAGATTACGTAAATTACATGCAGGTAAAATGAGTCACAAATATGATAGTGAGATAAATGGTGATGGCTGTTCTTGCCTTTTTGGCAAGAAAGAAAACGATACATGCCTAGATATCAAACATGCATGCCAGACGTCTCTTTCATTCACATATTTTGATGATCTGCAACAAGCAATCAATTCAGCTCATCCTGCAGGAAATGGGTAGGGGGCAGCTCCAGTGTCCTATGGGACCTCTGGATTAGAGACAATCTCTAGAGGGGTCATTAGCGCGTATGATTATCTAAAGATCCAATGATAACCCACCAGTCTTAACCCACTTATCCCCTCTCTCTCTGCATTGCAGCCCCCCTGGGGTTCAGGTGGTGGGTTAGTGGTGAAGGTCCTGTCATTTGATATTACATAGCGTATTCGATGTGTGTGTGTGTGTGTGTGTGTGTGTGTGTGTGTGTGTGATGTTTAAATATCATTGTTGTGTCAAAATGTCCCTACAAGGGTATAAATATCTGATTTCAACCTCAGTTTTTTGTAACAGAAACTGTAACTTGGTTTTGAAGAAAAAAAAACCAAAATCATAAGCTCTACGTGTAGCATTAATTATATAATATCATAAAATAAATTATTATGTGAATTTAAAGTCCCCACCAAGAGGGTAAGATACATGCGCGTGTACCTGTATGGTGGGGTTGAGGGTGGCAGGTTTGTGGAGATAAAAGGGTTTTTCTAACTGCTGTTACAAAGCAAGAGTAAGTGTTGTTTTGCCATGGTTTGGCGTACTAATTTAGATATTTGTGGTCAAGCACATGCTTGTGGAGAAAACCTTCTCTATGTAACTGGACCAGCTTAATACAGTTTTAACGAGGACATTTAAAGTATTGACACATTTTTCCTCAAATTCCTCGTGCTGAGACGAGGGATTGCACGAGAACTTAAGTCACCACCAGGTGGCAGTAGGCAATCACTTTAGAGCTCAATTTATTTTTCCTTAGTTTGTCAGAGACACTTGGCAAAAAGCCATCTTTATATTAGGGACTATAATATGGGCTAATTAGCACCTGATGTTCTCTTCATTAAGATGGCTCAGATAGTCCCACTGAGATACTCTGAATCTCATAACAGATTGTTGAAATTATGCCAAACACTGCCGTAATTAAGACATCAGCTAACACACACGAGCAAGGATAATATTACAGGCTGTTCCTGTGAAAAGTAGTTTTTTAGAAATTCTTGAAAGTTCATACATTTAAAAACTGTGTAAATTATCCTACAAAAGTAAACGAGTGATTTTGCTAAACTTTCTAAATGTGTCACATATAAGAGAAGAACATACAATGGAGAACCACTGTTTTTCTACTAAAACATGAGTGGGGTGTTACAGCCTTTAGATTCATAACTTGGCTCAGTCCGAGCAGTGTATACTCGTGAGGCCTGACTGTCCCATCAGCAAAGTCCATCCTCTTTCCTGCTCTAATCGTTCCAAGCCCATTAGTCCTCGTCCATTAGAGCACTTGCCTGTTCCCCGTTCACTTTAGGGCACCTCAGAGACGCTCAGGATACAGTTGGCAGGACAGAAACAGGTGAATGTGTGGGTGTACCCAGGAAACAATGTACTGTGAAATTTAATAGTAAAATTGTAAATTGATTGACAGCTTTAACGTAAATTTTCACAGTTTGACTATAAAGTTCACAGTCCTACTATAAATTTTTGATGGTAATTTGGCCACTTCATGGATCCAGTTTCAAATTTCATAGTATAATTGTAAAGTTGGTTGACTATGAACTGACCATTTCACAGTTCTACTATGGATTATGATGGTAAATTGGCCACTTCATGGTTCAACTGTCAAAGTTTACAGTACATTTTACCTGCATATTTAAATGGATAAAACTATGATAGTGTCTACTTGTGTATACTTCTGGACACCAGAATCCTTCTACCAGAATGAAATAGTGCACTTTTGAATATAAACACTTCTGATTTTGAAACTCTTAGCCTCCTGTGGGAGCCAAAACATTAGAAACACAGCTATTGTTATTATCTGGCCTCTAATCAAACCATCATGTTCCTCACGCAAGGAAACACAGCTGAAGTTCAATGTTCGAGTTCATCTTTGTTCAGAAACAGCAAGTGTTCAATGTTACACAAGACTGCGCACCTGTGCTAGTTGTCCCGCCAAATCAAATCTTGTACAGCGGCAGAACGAGGGGATATATTTATTTCAGCACGAGATCAATTGTTGTCGTAGCACTCAAAATTCCCATACAGTGTCATCTTCTGAAGATAAATTTTTCATAGTACACTGTGGGCCTCCCTGTCACTCATAGCTGCAGGGCTTTGGAACTGGATAATTTGAGAAGAGGAGAAGGAGGGGAAAAGATAAAGATTAAATATTAAAGTCTCACTCATCCCCAACACTGGGAGCCACTTGTTCTGAGATCCCAAAAAAAAGAGAAAAGGTGCTCCAGGATCAAGGGTAGGGTGCAGGGGTCACTACATTGTGGACTTTTTTTCAGAGCAGAGGAAGCTCACAGTCTGTCAATCAGGCAAAGCCTAATGATCTGCTGTGGTGAAGTTAATCTAGAGAGCTCTTCTCTGCACGACCACACAATCTGACTGTTCAAGAACAGTCCGGCCTATGGTGCTAGTAGGCAAACAATGGTTAACTAACATCAGAAAAATGCCAACATCTAAGTTTCATATAGGGACATGCTGAGGTCAACAACAACGAATAAAACCTGAACTGCCCGCCACATTTTAGCACTGTCACTGAGAGAGTGCACAGTATACAACAAGCTGTCAGCATGATGAGCCCCGAGCAAGCTGACTTCACTAAGCTTCATGAAAAATGGATCCATCTACAGTATGTGAATGAATTCCCACACCAAAATACACACAGAGATACAAATTCTGTACACAAAGATCATACTCGGATCATACTTGTCAACACAAGATGGAGCTCGAACAGCAAAAAAGAGTACAAGCAAGAGCAGGAGACAGAGAGAACAACATTGATGGATTCATGTTTCATAAAAAAAGAAATAAAATGAATAATGTTGACAATAATCTAGTTTATAATTAATTTTCAATCTACTGACATCCACTGGAAAACACTTTCATTTCACCCCAGCAGTACGAAATATGAAGTGAGAAAGTAGATTAACTGAAGGCCAAACCACGCAAATGAAATCACATTTCTTAGCAACTCTCATGACCTTCTGCTGTAGTTGTAGGTTCTCCACTATTTAAACTGCGGAATATTTTCACTGCTTACTTTGCAGTCCAGAGAGCTGTAGATGTAATTTGTGTCAGAGAGGCATTTTTAAGCTTGAATAAGTGGGAGTGAACTGTAGGGAAAGGGCTCCATTAATGGGACCCAGGCCAAGGGCCTTAAATATTGCATAGCCAACAGAGTGAAACATTTCTACCTCTCTGGTCAGCTCTCTTTCTGGTCTTCCACAAGAGCAGCAGGCACGTGGGACCAATGCGGTAGCTTGATAAAGTACTTCAACTTGGTACTGTTTTATAATATTTTCTGCTCGGTTTATTTTAATATGAAACATACAGTATGGGTATAAAGAAATCCGTTCTAAATGCTGAACTTAGAATGAAAAAGTACATAAATCTCAAGCATAAATCTATGTAATCAATAAAAAACAAACCCTGATAATAGAATATTTAATACTTAAAAAAGCCTAGTGACTTTTATAAGACTTGGCCCAAATTTACCCAAATTTATTTCCTAATTGAGCTGACTGAGAAAATGTAACTGAGTGTGAACTAAAATGTCTCAGCTAGAAATGTTAGGCTATACATATGTACAATAAAGGGTGTCTGAGAGCTGAAGCCAAGCAAACAACAACTACTGTATAATAATTATAAACTGCTAGTGTGCACATATTTTCATGAAGACTAATTCCAATGCAGCATTAATTTAGTATGAATTTTTAGTCATATTATACAGTTAACTACAAAGTTTTTAGATGTAACTACAATGTTTGTATTTAAATCTCTTTCCCAGCGATAAGATCAGGCACCATGAAGCCAGGTAAAGCCAGGTGATGGGACTTATTGCATCCACAGCTCACAGAAGCCATGACTCACAGCTGCTGGAGGAGCCAAGGCTATTTGACTATTTACTAACATGCAGCATATAATTGTCACAGTAATTATATTTATTGATAGAACCACTGGGCAACATACCAATGAGTCTTTAGTCTTAAGTCTGTAAGATAAACGGATTTAAACCCACTTCCTTAAACTGCGTAGTATGCATCTTAATCTCTACATGCAAATTCATAGAAGATAACTCAAATCATACAGAGCTCACAATTTGTGTAGCATTTGCAAACAGGTATAATAATGTGCTGTTACAGGGTGTCAGTGCCTGAGGTGTGGCCATGGATCAAGAGTCAGTTAATCACACTAAACTTCTGCAGCACACAAACAACACACAATGTTCTGCAGCACACAAACATATATAAACATAATATATAGTTTTAACATAATATAAACGTCATACTGATTTATGCACTTAGCTCCACTTGCAGTAGCCTATATACGATTTGTACTCTACTCTACTCTGCTCTACTCTGCTCTACTCTACTCTACTCTACTCTACTCTACCCTCTTTTAGTTTTTATGAGTACACAGTGTTTAATAATTGTATATATATTATGATGTATGATATATGACAGAATACCATGAAAGCAAAATATGATTAAATGATAGAGAAATTATATTAATATATAAAATTAAATTTATATTAAAATATTATATGCAATTTAAAAAGCATATTGTTTGATTTTTGAAAATTGTATGTTACTTAATGCAATTAAAAGAACCATTTACATCATTTAAAAATGCTGCCAATTATAACAGATTTCAAAGCTGTTCTTATTTGATCTGGTCTTTTAATGATGTAACTAGGCGCTTCGGCTTTGTGATGGCAAGCAATAAATCAATTACAAGATTAAAAAAATCAGTCAGTATATGAAAAATATAAAACTATATGTCGGGAGGAAATACACACACACACACACACACACACAAACACACACACACACACATATATATATA
>JAUZSU010186106.1:0-23965 GCA_034780255.1 Parotocinclus maculicauda
ACCCACGCAGACACGGGGAGGACATGCAGACTCCACACAGAAAGGACCCAGGTCTCTCCACCCTGGGATTGAACCTGCGACCTTCTTATTGTAAGGCAGCGGTGCTACCCACCGAGCCACCGTGCTGCCATCCACACTATATAAGGCATTACATGCATTAATGGAGTCCTACCTGATTTATAATAGAGATACATTGCGGCAAAAACATAAGTTAAATATATCATCAACCGATGACTTTCACAAGTTTTTGGTAGAGTGGTGCATACTTGATAAGTACAAATGTTTCTTGTCAAAATTCTTCAAAATATATTTTGTCAAAATGCATCGAGAACCAAATTCAGCAAGATCTGACATGGTAAAAAACTGAGGTATCATTGTATTTTTGTCCCATTTGTTTAACTGGGTTCGCGTTATACCTATACCTAGCCCAAAGCATAGTCAATCCTAGACAGAGTCGTCCATTGCAGGGCACATGCGTGAATACACATAGAATTTCTGACATGTTCATCCACTTTGGGACAATTTAAGAAGCCTCTTGACCTTATGCATGTACATGGAATATGGGGGGAAATCTTAATACTCAGAGGAAACCCATGCAGACTTGGGGGATAATATGCCAACTTCACACTTCTCTGGGACTTAAACCTAGCTATCTGCAGTGGTGCGGCCACAGTGACACTGTATCGTCCTAAAATGTGACTATGATTGTGACATATATGAGATATGAATGCTCAAAATACTGTCGTAATATAAACATTTTTTGTAATCATATGTTCATCACAGAGCACAAGGCAGGAACAACTCTTTAGAGGGCCTGTTGGACATGGATATTTGAAGTAAAACAAGGGCCCAGTTAAAACAATGGAAAGATTTATATAACTCCCTTAAGAAGGAAACCCAATAAAAAAGTAGGGCAAAAGATTGTGGTTTTTCTCAGTTATTTGGGTCTAAAATGTGATGCAAGTACAAATATCACAAGAAGGTGTTATAAAAGTAAAACATAATTAGACAAATGCCGAAGCATTAGGATGGAAAGCTCAAAGCAAAATGCATAACAAACCTAATTGTAATAAATGGGCAGAAACTGGGACCAATGTTTTTGTCAGAACTGTGAGAAATTATCTTAATTACATTTTATTCACTTATAGAAAAGCCAAACAAAATTCAGCACCAACACTTAAACATAAGAAATCACTGTTACAGTGCAGTAAAGATAATCACTTATGGTAACAATATGAATAATTGGATGAAAGTAAATTACATGTCTGCATTGGCTAAACAGATGATATTGGTGCTGTTCTAATGAAATGTAAAAAGATGACTGCCTGAAGAAAATAATCCAATATCCACACTCCCATGATATGGTATTGTATATCAGTTTAAGGAATGGCATAACAACTAAAAACACATAGTCAGCAAACAGTTTGGATCTCAATCAGATTGAAATGCATTATTTAGTGGTTGAAAAATTGGTCCACAGCAACAATCTATCACCCTCCATTTGAGAAATTTGGAACTATCTTGGTGCAAGATAATGCTATTCCTTAGTGAAGTCCATGCCTCAAAGAATTCAGGCCGTCAAAAAAAACCTGTGTCCGTGTGGGTATTCTCTGGGTACTCCAATTTCCTCCCACATTCCATTCTCCAAAGAGTGAATGTGTGTTCTCAATAGTTTGATGTTGGCTTCTGTTTCACACCCTGTCCAGTCAGTTACACCTCAGCTCCCTGGGTCCCTACATTGGATGAAATAGGTATGAATATGAGTGAATGAATATTTCACCTGTTTTTTAACTAGACAATTTTAAAGACAATTATATAATCACCACAACTTATGTTAATGTCCCAATCCATTGTGAATCATTGCATTGGTACGGATGCTGGAATAGTTGATGAACGATCAGTATTGTTGTTGCAGGCAGTTTATGTTGGTAGCAAACATAGTAACGCACAGAAGCACCAAACATTGGAATGATTAGGTGATGTGTAATTAGCGTAGTTAGTTTTATTATTGAATGTGTTCCAAAGGTGTTTGGTTTAAAGTGGTATTTTGGTTTGTAAAAGAGCAAACGTCCTTACAGATCTATTACATTAGCAAAGATTTTAACACCAATAGTGATTATAATAATTGTCTGAACATTGCCTTAGTAGAATAATAAGTATATATTACTGATCTATTACTGATTGTATATGTTGAGTGATTTAATAATTTAGTTATATTTGTTTCTGTACTTGTTTACATTTTTGAGATTGGGACAAAATATGTCTGTGGAAAAATACAGACCAATGTACAGCTGTCCTCCTGTCGCTGTGATAGGTACTGACACTCACCACGTGTCCTGGTTTAAACTGTATTGCAGATCTGCTTGGGTACTTTTTAAATCTTCTAATCAGCACTGAAATATAGCTAATCCCTGGAGTCAGCATACTTGGCTGGATCTCAAATCGCACACTCGTTACATTCACACGCCACAAAGTGCGTTTACACACTAGTTACTACACAAGTACAAGGTTTGAGACTCAAACAATGATCGACCATTCGTAAAGCAATCGTTTAACCAATTGAGGATCACTTGTTTATGAAAGACATATTTCACAAACAAGTAATTATATAAATTATATAAGTTAAAGACCATTATATGGTATAATATATAGACCAAATCAGATTCTCTGGAGGAAAATGTCTAAGATTAATTGCAGATAAAGTGCAAATAAAAGACTGAGTCTAGCAGTACAGTTTTAATGGCAGCAATTTGTCATCCATATTAGATGTTACAGCATGTTACATTTGTTTTTAGATTTCAAACACGTTTAAATGCTTTGGACAAAGGCAGGTTGGCCTCTTGACTTATGCAGATTACTACATTAATTATGACAGTGTGTTACATTATGAAGAAGCTCACAGAAGCTTTTGCATTCCAGTTTGGTGAAATTGCTAATTTAGTTTAAATAAAACAATATCAGCACAGTATACTAAATAAAGTAAATTTTTGTATATACAATGATTATAATAATTTCTTATTTTTTAATTTATTCCTATTTGAAATTATCTGCCATTGACCCTATTTTAAATTAACAATATAACAAGTATGCTTGATTGTTCTCGTATCAAGTGGTGATTTAAAGGACAGAATGGTATAAAAAATGAGTTTCATGATAAGATAACAGATTACAGATAACAGTTTTGCCTCAGCACTAGTATTCAAACATTTTGTTTAGGAAATACAGGGATTTCTCTTAGCAATAGTACTGTATAAATCCAGAGTAGTTTTTCTGTGAAAAGTCTGAAATCCATTTTAATGTATCGTTGCATGAATCGTCTGACAGAAATGCTTTCTTTTCCCTTTTTTTGTAATGTGACATTGTAAAAATAGTGACATGTATCTGATATTTATGTGTTTTAGATCTGGCAGATAATTTGGCCATGGATGACTTGACCTTTCACGAGTTGCTCCTGACCCCCAGACTTGCTGCGGACACACGTGGCATAGTGTCTGTACCCGGAGCGGCACAGGGCCTGTACGTCCCAGCCTGTGTGTTCTTGCTGTCCATCATCCTTCTCCTCTTTGGACTTCAGTGATCCTGACAAACTGTTTCACACAGACTGCTCTCTGGAACTTCTCTCTTCTTCTACCCTAGACTGTCCTTCAATCTAGTGATTTAAAGGACCCCACAGATACCCATTTGTACATATATGGTTTCTGAGGGTCTAGACTGGGGGCACCTTTAGGAGGACCATTTTCCCCAGCCTGTTGTGTATGTAATTAATAAATATCCTTTTTTTAGTCCTACATTGTCCTCTTCAGTTGCAAAACCCTTTTAGTCTTACTCTTCCGGAGCATGTTACCCACACATATTGTAACTATATCCCTTTGTTCTTGTATCACACGTTGCTCTCACATGTTTTACATAGGATATTATTTCCTACAGGTGAATTACACACGGCTGTACACAAAGACATGAGCTTCCTGTAGACACATTCCTTTTTTTCTCCTAGAGGCCTGCTTTTGTGATTTAATGAAGAATTTAAGTAGTAAGACCAGTGACTCATGGAGTCTGAGCAGTGCTTCTCTAGTGGACATGGAGACTGTCTGATTCCTGGACACTCAAGTAAATCCACACAAATACACACTGCATCACTGTTCACTTCTGCCACTCATTTCCTGTGCAGTAAATTATCCTTACAGGAGATCAAGGCATGAGTGTGTTGTTGTCAAGCCTTCACTCTGCAAGCTGCATTTTGTTTGACGAATTAGCATTTTATTAGAATGGCAACATTCCCTTTTACAATCATATTGTCTCCTCTGCCTTTTATCTCTCACACATTTTTTTTTGCTTATTAATCTTCAATAAATCATAAAGTTCAGATTGATACCCACATTGACTTGGCCCATGTGGGGACCCCTGAATATCCCACTGTTGTTTTTGCTTTATCTCAAAGATAATATCCAAGAAAGAGAGCGTTGTGTTAATGGCTATATTAATGGGTGTGTTCCAAGTGTATGACTGTATGTTCTTTCTATCTCAAACTCTAACAAAAAGGGCTAATTATATTAATTAGGACTAGACTGATATTCAGATGTTTCTCGGATACTTTTATATCAAGTATGATTTTTCTTTTTGTAGAAATAGAATCACGTTTATTTATCAAATCATTTCAGTTTGCTCAATGCCCGCAATTCAGTGTTTTAAATTAAGGCTTGTTTATCTACTCACTGTCTGTTGTTACACATATTCCATATTTATCTGAAAGCAATAGGTACCTAATTTCAAGTAAGTAACTGTGGACTCAAGAATGCCACAGAAAAATAATTGGCTCATATCCAGTGCATTTTAACTTGCTTATTGATTGTAGCCTATAGTGGGTGGGAACTGTGGCTGTACTTAAATACTCAATCACCTCATTACTGTTTATATTACACCTGGTTGCATAGCAGGGGAGCATTTGGGGCAATTGTGGACAATTGATGAGCACTTGAGAGTTTGATAGCAGACTTTCTTTCACACCAGGTCACTGTAACCTATTTTGGCTTCCAGTAACGAACTCAGCTTTTGCTCCACCTCTTCTTGTCTAATCAGTATTTGTGATTTGTGGAGGCCAGTGTGGCCTTTCAAGTATGTGGTAACAGTGTGTGTCATGCCCAAACCAGATTATGTTGTTTTTTAGGCTTTGCATTCTGATTTTAAATGTTTTTGTATGCACAAAAGTGAATAAATATATTCAGGTTTGCTGTTAATTTCATGTGTGTTTTTAGAGTTATTATAGACACAAAAAGTTATTATGAACTGAAAGTGTGGGTGTTGCTCGCCAACTGAAAAAACTCTTTTTGATATCCGATTTCACAATGCTATGACAATACTAAGGTATAGGTAGCCATGTGAGCACCTCTGTAAAAACAAAATGCAATCCGCATACTCTGCCTTTGATTCCTTTGATCTGTTCTAAACCTGCAGACACAACTCTAGAGTTTCACACCCATTGCAGCAAGCAAACTTTTTGTGTTTACTTTCTAATGCCCCTCACCGACACATTTAGCAGGCTCTAATTTATTTCTTATTACCCGACTAATCTGGCCACCTAACTTACCATGGGGCCAGACACCCTGGGCAGAATATTTAACATTCTCACACTTGCTCTTCTCTTACTCTCTGATCCAGATAAAGCTGCCCTGCCTCTAGCTGTGTCTTTCTCTCAGGACTGGAGCAGAACCTTTTAGAATGGTAACGAAAGCCTAGTTATCAGGCCTTGGCCAACAGAGGCTACAGAGAGGGAGGCATCAGCTGAGGTGACCCCAACTTCTGCCTACACTCTGAATGTTAATTGAGGTGGGAGAATGAGCAAACAGATCCATTGAAATGCACAGGCTGAATGTTTTCTTAGGGTAATAAAGTGCCAATACAAGGATGACCCAATTTTAGGGTCAGCTGGTCTACATGTTGTGGGGGTGCACAGGGAGTGACAGTGAATTGGTGTAGACTGATATATCTGTTGCTGAGGACATCGACTAGGCTGATATTAAAAGATATTTAAGTCCATTGTGATAACTATAATAATACAACAATGATTCTGCCTCTGAAATTCTGAAATGTTGTAAAGTCTTTGTGTATATGGGTCACTTGTAAAATAGTCAATTTGTAAAATAACAAAATGTTTCACACTGGCTACTTCCCATTGAAATGTTAATGAAACTGATGTTGCTCTGAGAGGCATTACTGAAACAAGCATAATTCCCTTTTTACACTTAATCCCATTCATCTGCTGGGGCATGCCAGGAGCACAAATTTGTCCATTACTGAGTTTTCTGAGGCAAATAGCGCTCACCTTTTGTTGCCCATTGAAAGTAACACCAGCACACTCTCACATCCATAGTCAGGCGATCCCCAGAACTCCTCAGTGGCTTTCCATTATCAGCCTCCTTTCCAAGCCACAGTCACACAGAATGAATAGAGCAGGATGAGGAATGTGGGATACAATAGTTGGAATGTGATGTATCTGAGAGCCTCCCCCCAGACCATGCAGACACCCAGAGCCACAGTGGAACATAGACATGCTTTCACAAATCCAGACATGTTGTGGCTTCAAGTGTGTCTTGATGAAGTTCTGTGTGAAACCTTATATAACATATGTCCAAGAGTGAATAAATGTCTGATTACCAAAGTGACATTTAGTCATAAATCATGGCTCTAATTTATAGGAGCAATATATAACATTTTTAGCTTTTGCCTCCCATCGTAAATGACTGCTCTCTGTGACTCACATGCCAGACCAAATGGCTGGTGAGAACATCTGAAGAGGAACTGATGTATCTTGACTTGTTTCCTTTTGATGAGTCGCACATATGGCATTTTACTATCATTTGATCATGATAGGAAGTGTTTCTAATTTTAGTATTATTTATTTCTGGACATCAAATATGTGTCCTGTGCACTGCAAATATTTCATATTATCCATTTTCATACTTACAGTAAGGGTAATTGAAGATGATTAATCTGTACTCTGCGTAATATTGTAACTTCTACACTATATTCATCAGACCATTTCACATGCAGTACTTACAAACCTGTAATTTGAGCTTCATTAGTTGTATGGATAACAGATAACAGTATATTGATCACAAAAATGAAACAAAAAAAATTCAACAAAACAACAAAATGCAATATCTCATAATAAAATATTCCCCGATTTTTGTGTGTTTGGTGTATTTCAAGTATTGAACATTCACTCACTTCGACTACGTTCAGTACGTCTTGCTAGTATTAGACTGTATACCCCTTTGCCTTCCAAACTGCCTTAATTCCTTATGGCATAGATTCAACAAAATGCTAGTAACTTTCTTTAAAGATTTTGGTCCATATCAACATGATAGCATTACACAGTTGCTGCAGATTTGTCGGCTGCACGTCCCTGATGGAAAGCTATTGTTTCATCACATCTCAAGGTGCACTAATGGAGGTAATTCATGTACAACTCATTGTCATGCTCAGTAAACCAGTTTGAGATGATTTGGGCTTTGTAACATGACATGTTATCATGCTGGAAGTAGCCATAAAAAGATAGCACACTGTGGCCATGAAGGAATGGACATGGTCAATAATAATACTCATTTAACTCACATACTCATGTGACATTTAACCAAGGAGCTCAATACATCTAGGTCATACAGATTTCTTCTGAACAACATCACCTTTCTCTAATGAAACTGTTTGTCATAGAACCTCATACAGGTAGAACTTCTAGAATGTTGTGGCCCATACCAAGGTTTTTGCATATAACCCCTTTTTTGAGATCACTCCACTGGCTTCCTGTTGCAGGCAGATCTAATTTAAAACTCTTATCCTAGCTTTCCAGGATTTAAAGGTCTCGCTCCATGCTATTTACATTCCTTGATATAGAACTACACACCTACCTACACACCACAAATTTCCTTTCTTGCTCTCCTTATTCAAACTGCTTGTAATTACTGAGTGCTTAATTAGCTTCATACTTTATCTTTTACTTTTTTAATTTAAATTCTTAGTATGGCACTGCAACCTTTATTCAAGTCTGAACATTTGGCAATTAAATACATTGCTTATATTGTATTTAACATGTCTTGATTAGCTAAGCTTGTTATGCAAAACTCCTTCTGTGACATTTTGGCCAATTATGTTACACAGCATTAATGGAATGTGTTACGCTACATAATTTTAATGTTCTGCCAAGTCCAAGCTGCATGTGAACATGAAATTGAATACTCTCTTAATAGGCCGCCGTACATTTAGAGGTAATGTTTTTACGAGTGGTGTGTTGTTCTGAATTACACAATACTTCTGCATTCTTATTCAAACTTTACTTAAAACTTAGATTAGTCAATTCGAATGTTTACACCAATAAACATACTCAAAAAATCAGTAAGGTGTTCTCTGCAGTCATATAGAAACATGACTTAAATTCTAACACTTCTCTGTTAGCTCTTCATGACACGGTTTCACAAAACTGTGTCATATTTCATGACATGCAGACACAAAGATTGTTTCACAGAGTTATGTCAGGCTCGGAATATGTTCACTCTATGCATAAAAACTATGTATAGCATATGAACAAACTTGGTAGACTACTATCGTGTAAGGTAAATATAGTTAATATTTCTGTTAACTGTGTCTAATGTGACAGTTTCATTGTGGTATTTAGATTATTTGTCTAATTTAATCGGCCATGAATATGTCCCAGTGTGAGTACCCAGACACTAAATTCAGTGCCTGTTCCAAGCCAGAATAACATGGGTGGTTTAAGGAAGGAAGGTCATCTGGCAAAAAACCTGAGCCAGGTCTAATATGCCTTATCAGCTCTTCTATAGTAACCTCCTTTTTGGGCAGCCGACAACAGAGCGCTCAAATACATCAAATTATGTAATACTTTAAGATATAACAAGGCAGACTTTAAGTAGTAACATTACAGCTAATTATTATTTTATTATTGTCTTACCTTCTAAATTGTTTTATTATGTTTGATTGTATTCCACCCTCTGACTGTTAACATAGCTATGTCATCTAAGCAGCAAGCGGATAAAGCTGTAATCAAGGTTCTTTCACAGTATATATGTGTATTTGAGTATTATAAATACTTTCACGTGTAATTTTTATAAGGTACACATGCCAAATGAGTCCACTTTGTAGACTATGGTAGATTATTTATTTACAGCTCATGTATTGCTATGTAAAATGTGACTTGGAGATACAATAGGCAACAGTAGCACAAGTCACAGAAATGTTTAATGCTGGTTGTGGGACGATTGCATCACGTTAAAAGTGCAGACCTCACTACAAAGTATGGGGCTGGCTAGTTATTGTTCGCTATGCTCTGGCTAATGTTTTGCTGAGTTCATGCATTCATGCGGAAGGTAGTTTGATCTGTAACACCTACCTAAACATTGTTACGGTCCAGGTGGTTTAAAGCGTTGTGTGTCTGAGAAAGTTATGTTTGTACTCCATGTAGAGTTACTCACCATTTTCAGACAAATCTATACTAGTGTTTTATTTTTTTATCATTTAAACTTTTCTTTGCTATTTAAATAATTAATATTTGCATCATGGTATCTTTAAATTGATATCAGAATATTATCACCAGTATTATCACCAGTGCTGCAAATGAGTATTGTTGTTTGAAATTAGTAGCATATAATTTAATACTCACAATTTCAGAAATATCAGTTATTCTGATGTTACCACAGTTATGTACAAAAAGCAAAGGAACTGTTATTTCGTGTTTTGCATTGTTAGTTGTGCATTTGCACTTTTACAGTTAAGTTTAAAAAAAGTTTTAAAAAACAAAATGGCTTCCCCAGGACACAAATCTCTGCGTCACACTGCCCGATACTGCATATTTCACACAGTAGTGTCACTACTGTCTAACCTGAATAAAATAAAAAGTTCAGATGTGCAACTACACAAGAAAAAGGTGCTTTAAGTACATCTGAGTCTGAAGTTTGAGAAACAGGTGCCACACAGGTCCTCATTTAGCTGCTTCCTTAAATAGTAGGCAGCAAATACCAGTGTCATCTGCAACAGTGAAAAGATGACTCAGGGGTGCAGGCTTTACCAGAATCAGTATGTTTACACATGCAAGGAAATGGTTTCCAGCTGTTTATAGTTCTATACAATATACAAATACATAAAAACATACATGTAAAATATACAGATATACAAAAAAATCCAAATATAGAATAATTTAAATGTCCCGAAGATAGAATAATGAAAACAGAATATAGAAGTTAAAAATAGTATATATAACTGTGACATAAATGAATGTGACATGTAAACAACAGTAATCAGTGTCCATATGTAATAAGTTACTTAGGCTATGTACAGATTATACACTATTTAAAATCCACATTATGTTTACATTGCATTTCATCCCCATGTCTATGTAGGTTCACACAGGGTGCTCTGGTTTCCTCTCACAGTATAAATACATGGATTAGGTAAATTGATTACACTAAACTGGTCTGATCTGTGCATGTATGACTAAGTTTCAATATAACCTTATGTCTGTCGTTCTTTGAAGCTGAACGTGATGTTAAATAAACCAAACCAATATAAAGTTTTATTTAAAACAATGATATTAATTAAAGTACAATATGAAAACATTTGGTACCATACTGTACTATACAGTACAGGAATTCAAATCTTTGTATCAACTTATAACACTTACCAAAAACAAAAGCAATGGGTAACACTACTACTATCACACTACAGCTTCTGTTTCAAATATAAATTTGAGAACATGAAAAAAGTGAAAAGGGCAAAATTACACAAGGTTTCATTCGGGTAATGGTGCCACACTTTATATGCGTAGCCTATACAACTTTTTGGACCATTATATACAATCAGTGGAACATTATTTGTTGGCCTTTTGGTTGGGGAACTATTACAATTTAGAAATTATATTGAGCTTACGTGCTGTGTGTTTTATACCTCCTCAACACCACACAATAAAATGCTGACAGTGCTGTGTTGGCATTGGTTCACCACTGATAATATCTGTGAGAGCAGTCTCCGGTGGACAGGAAAGCATTTGTGCATAACAAAAAATGTACACTAGTTGTATAACTGCCTACGACATTTCCATTTACAGCATTTAGAAGACGCCCTTATTGCTGTAAGACCCAACTATGGTAGCTTGGGAAAGGTGGGATTTGAACCCTGGACCGTCTGATCCAGAGTCCAGTCCCTTAACCGCTAGGCTACCACAGTCCCTACGATGTCCAACTATATGTAATACATAATAGGTATAGATACATACTATTTTATAGAGATATACTCAATATATACATTAAGCAATGTTTTCATTAGAACTTCTTATAACTTAGTAGTAGCTATTTGTTCGGCTACCTTTACCTTTCTAGCTTAGTCTACCTAAACCACTCCTTTACTCTCCAGCTGTCTAAAACTGAGCTTACCCGTGTGTTACCCTTGCAGTACTCTGCTCCAGAGACCTGAGCGCACTGAACACCAGGTGCTACACCCCACCCCGCCTAGTGCGCGTGCCCGTCGCTTTGTCTGGAACTTCGTGTTCGGGAGCGCGCAAAGCAAAGCGCCGAGACGTCGGAACGCGCGCGCGCAGTACCGCTGGAGCACACGGCAGTCCAGTCTTAAAGCGTTCAGACTACAAACTCACAGTGCGCCAAGGATGGAAAAACTTCTTGCAAGTTCATTTCTGTTCCGACTTCACGAGCCACAAGAGTGGATACTTTCAAGCCGAACAACACCCGATGTGTTTTTTCGACGGGCTTCGTGTTTCTAACGTGCGTGTGTGCGCGCGTTAGCAGCGGTGATCTCCGGTAACAGGCTTTTGTGAGGTTTTTTTTTTCCACAAAAAGTTTGACCTCGTTAAACAAAGTGATGAGGAAGGGTTTAGATTTTCTTATATGCGATTTTTAAGTCAGACCGTTTAAAACGAGTTTTAACCAGAAGAGGACGGACCAGGAAAGTAGCCCACAGTGTTCGAGTTAGTGAGTCGACTCACAAAAGTTTGTGCTTTTAAAGAAGCAAAGTGCGAGGCGGCGCATCTCTATGAAGAAATTCAACGTGGGATTCGACGTCATCTATTAGCCAAGACCACGTTAGATTTTCTCTTTAGCTGTTTGTATTTTATATGGTTTTGTAGTTCGTCACAGCGATGAAGACAATTGTTGCGCTTGCAGTTTATGTATCAGCCGTGATTTTTGCCTCTGCCAGCCCGGCCGAGCAGAAGGCAAAGAACTGCAATGAAGTCCGAACAGCTTACAGCTCAAAAGGCTTCAACGTTAACGATGTTCCTAACAAAGGAATATACGGTAAGACCCTCTCACAACCTGCTCTATTCTGCGCTTTTAACTCTACTTTCCGGCCTCTGAAGTAACCACTTTTGTGACCCACTGTTAAGTTTTATTAGGGCCTGCACGACAATGAACAAATCCTACTCGTAGCGTTAAAAGTCCCTCTCTCTCGGTTCTAACAATGTATCGAATGTGACGAGTCGATACATTTCCTTACCGATATTAAGCACCAACATTACGTTCGTGTTTTATAAAGCTATATAGTGCCTGCTTTGTTTAGCCAACCTTAATTAGACAGTTTTCCCTAACCCTAACAACTAAACATATTGCTGATATTTTTTTAAGGCAACCTGTTTTGTATGAGGAAGTAAATCAATAACATTTTAGTTATGTTATTCTTGCTTTTTGTGTTACTTTCTGTTGCTATTAGTATTCACACTCCTGACTGTAGTGTGAAAGTGTGAGGTGGCAAATCTTATTGCAGCAGGCCATGTAAATGTAGTGATTTTTATCTTGATACCAAAAAGCTGATAAGACAGAGGACTGAGGTCTTCAAAATGAAGTGGTGAACCACTACTTTTTGTATAAAGGGCTTCTGTGGTGCAATGAAAAAGTATTTTTTTGCTATCATAATACTAATATGTAGTTTCAGTATTTCACAATATTGAGACTTTGTTAGAAAAGTAATGTCATAGTTTTTGTTTTATTTATCCACACACACACAGCTATATATTGTTTAATGTTTAGTAGTACACTCTCACTATGCTATTGAGTGTCATTTTGACCAATATATATTCTTTTACATTGCTGTGTATACATGTCTTGACTTTACATCTAAAGTGAAGCAGAGTTTGTAATATTAATGACCTTGTCTTGATAGTTAAGGTTCGACCCAAGTCTGCATGAGTATTTTAATCAATGATTGATAGTTACCATGGCTATAAACTCCTTGCTGTAATCAGTTGCTGGTTGCAAGTTCCAGTTATACAAGAGATTTAACAATAATCAGAGTTGCATGCAGTACATACAGGAACAATAAAACATATGCCGATCAAGCAGCTACTCAAACAGTTATGATGTTAGTATTAAGTGATTTGTTGGCTAGTTAGACTAACTTGTTTTCATTCACCCAAAGTGAGAATTGCATCCACATACAATCAAGTTTTTGCAATGAAGAATGCCCTGTAGTGACTGCTATGTTTAGTTATAACTAAAGGGCAGTTTTCTTTCTGTCCTTTTTACACTATTCAACCTATCACTAGCAGAAAGTAGGTCATATATTATGTCAGTGTTGTCTCGCCTTTTGCAGAAATAAACCGTGTTATTGGTAGCCTACAACTTTTAATTCACTTTTATAAGAAATAGGCAGCCACATACAGTGTGAGAAAATGGACAATAAAGTACTGTTGTGGAATAAAGTTGCTGGATCTGATTTAATTGGTTTTAATTTTCCCAGGGCAGCAACTTTTTACAGCTTTTTAATGTTGTGAAATGAACCCTGTTCCAATATAGTGTTGACATACAGCCAGTAAGTGGTTGGGTCTAATGAATATATTTGACTTTTATTTTGTTCATGGGAAGAATGTTTTGGCAGTTAGTTCTTTTTGAGCACAGTGTTGGCATGAAGACATCAATTGTTTCAGTTATTTAATGTTTATCTGTCATATTGAATCTTGTTATACTAAACTGTGTGTCAGAAATGGAACAGCTGCCTTCAATCACTGACACAATTTGCTCAGAATTTGCCTCATACTTTACAGCAGGCCAAAAGCTCATTGTTTCCCCCCAGTGTGTAATTGTAATGCAAAATTGGGCTGGTTATACCCCAAATCATCTGCTTTCATTAGTGTAGCATATCTCCATCTTTATGATATGCAATAATGTGTCCTGTGCATGTATCATCCAAAACAAACATTGGTATGCGTTGGACCCTCTGCAAGGACAACCTCACTGAGCATGCTTTTGTCCGTAATAGAGCTTGAGACAATTGATCCAGTGAGAGTAACATGGTCTGTTGTTGCTGAGGGGCGGAGGATTCTTAGGAAGCAAAAAGGGAACACAAAAGACCTGCTTTTGGATAACATTGTCTCCTGTTGCTAGAGGGAAATGGTCAACAGGAGAATGTAATTTAATTGGAAGTGACTATTCCAGTTTTTGACTACAGCACTCACCATCTTCAACTGATAGTCAAACATCGGTTCTGACAGCATGTATAGTTGAATTAAAATTCCACCCAAGTGCATGAACATATGCAGCATATACTTGACAAAGCTATGGCCATTGGAAGTAAAAACGTTAAGAACAAAATCGTATTAGCGCTGTAGCTGTGGAAACTGGAGTCAGTAACGGAGATCTATAACACTATGGCAATGCAATGGAACTGGGTGTTTGACAGTATTTGTAAACCAGGAAATGTTATTTAAAAAAGCAAAAAAACGCTATGCTTTTAGTATTATACAATAAGCAGATCTGAGAGAGAGTATTTACTGTTGTTTGATTTCAGTAGAACATGTGTCTATTATTACCATTTATAGTCAGCACACAATAAAAACTGGAAAATAACTGTCAAACTTTTGTTTCAGTGAGTATACCAAGCTGGTGTTTTTGTCATGGTGTCAGAAATATCTGTGAACTGAAAGTTGCAGTTTATCTTCTTGTCTGAATAGCCATGCAATTTCTTATGGCTGCTTAAAAGTCCTTAACAGTATCAGTATGTTATTCTTATCCTGTACTTTATCCCCAATAATAAAGCCATCATCAAAGCTAGTGGTTCACCAAAAGGAAATATTCTGGCTAAAAGGAGACACTAGATCATAATGCAAAACCAAAAACATGAAAGATTTGGACAGGTACTTAAGTATTGCTACATAAGTTTTTATGCTTTGCAAAATATAAATGATACATTTTTATTGAGAAGTGGGCCTTTTTAATAGTAGTTCACGCCACAAAATTGGCCTGGCATTACATATGACAATGATATAAGACATTGTTACTCTACGCTTGAAGCCACATTACTATGGCCAAATGTCTATATTTTATCTGCTTTTTGTTCATGGTAAAAAATGGTTAGTTTTGTATGACAAGCCTATATCTTTTTCAAGCAAAATTTTATAACCTTTTTGAGTGTTGTGTAAAGCATCACAAGCTTTTAGTCACTTGTTGCCATCAGGCAATCAACATTTTAGTGAACTAAATATGACTAATTCCATGACTGAGAAAAGATCATTAGGAACTAATGCAAGGCACTAGTCTTCAGTTTGTCTTAGAAAACATTCATGATTGTTGATGTTTGAGTACATCTGCAATGGCCATTGCAGGAAAAAAAATTCTGGCAGGCACAATGGATTTCTCTACCCAACAAAAAAAGTAAACAAAAGATGCAAAAACGATTTTTTTTCTTCTAGATCCCGCATTGACCATTCCCGATCTGCCCACTTTATAAGGAAGAAAGAAATTCCAATCTGAGTCCTGCCATATTCCAGTCAAACACCAAACACATATTAGCTGAATGCCCCAAGTACCAAATTGACCAGGTTGACCTTTAGGCGTTTCTTTTGGTGGAAAAAATATCAACCAACATTTAATACCAACATTTGCTTTCCTCCAAAATAACCATATTGTCATGTACACTGTTCCTGTTATGTACAATGACATATAACATTGTGGAAACCTTTGTCTGTTTTCCACCCCTTGTAACAGTTTTTAAGAATTAAAATGGCTAGTCTTATGCCAAACACAGGCATTTGTTGTTTTCTGCTGGGAGTAATGCCTGTTTGTTTACTGAATTTACCATGCTTCCAATGAACTTCTAGTGCTTGTGATGTAATTTAGGGGTCAAAATGATTTAGACCTGGTTTATGCTTCCAGTCGTAAACGCTTGTAGGGCTTTAGACTGGACAGATAAAGGCTTTGCCAGGGGGGGGGTCAAGGCAGTTCAAAAAGTAATTCTCAAAAAGAAATGTCTGAAATAACAGCCTACCACAGCACAGTGAGATAAGTGTGGGTGGAACTGCACCTCTCCACTACTCTAATGAGAGTATGAGGGCATGCATGAGGGGCAGATACAGTGTACCAAACATAACTTTCCTATTGAATAGTATTCCAAGATGAATATCCATTAGGTAGTCCATGTATGTTAGTCCAGATGCAAATACAACTGTATTATTTAATGGCAGTGGCCTCTTTCTAAAAAAAATTCTTCAGGAATTATTTAAAGACAAGGGATTCAAGGTGTTGACTTGGCCTCCATTCCCCATATCTCAGTCTGATCAAACGTCTGTGGGATGTGTTGGACAAACAAGTTCTGTCATTGGAGGTCCCACCTCACAATTTACAGGACTTAAAGGATCTGCTGCTAAGATATTGGTGCCAGATACCAAAGGACAAGTTAGGAAGTCTTTTGGAGTCCATGTGTTGACTGGTCAGAGCTTTCGTGGAGGAAGGGGGACCTACACAATTTTAGGCAGCTGGTTTGAATGTTTTTATCATGCTTTGTATAGTGTACATTTTAAGCAATTGTGGTTTAATAGTTTTGTTCAAGAGCAAATCGGTTTGTTGGCACTGGGGGCTGAACCCTGGACCTTCCGTTCTGCCACAATCTGCATTTTAAGGTATCTTGTTTAATACTACTAAGGTTGCACTTGATACTGTCTCACATAAATTTATTTGTTAAAGCAAGTACATAAGTTAGCAAGATTAATGTTAAGCTGTATGCAGTTTAACGGTAACATCTTAACACTGCATAATACGCGCAAAGAATATAGAAGACTTTGAAAGTAATTTGGGGGACCTGGGTTGTTTTGGTAGCCTATATGAAGTTATTTGAGCTTTTTTTCTGCCTTAGGTGTTTTAGAATGCATGGTTACTACCCTCCCCTTGTTAAAAATAACCCTACACTTTCCAAAGTTTTGCACAGTGGCCATGCACTTGTACAGTAAATTCAATTCTGTTAGATATATTTGGCCAGAAACTCCTTCTTGACCCTGATAGACTGTGATTGAGTTAAATTATGAAGGTTTATTGTATAGAAACATTCTTTTCTACAATGTAATTGAGTACAGTTGTTGTAGAAAGAGTTTTTCTTTGTCATCCAGTGGTAGGATGTTTATTCCAACCAGTCGGTCTCTTTCAAAGATCTTTTTTGTTTGACAGATACAATGGATTATTACATCTTAGAAAACCTCATAGCACTATAAGCCGTGAAGTACACAGTACCCCACTGAGGACTAAAGCTTTCACATCCTCCAGTTCCTAACCAAACCAAAGTGCCTGGTCTTTAAAAGAAGATCCCCACTGTTTGTGATGGTTGATGATTGGCCTAGATGTTGTAAAACTCGTGTGTCAAGTGCTTGCTGCGCAGTGGCTGGCAGTCGCTCTTCAAAAGAAGGGTGGTTAACACTGACCAGATTGATATCTGCTTGTGTCAACAGTTTCTTATTGGGAGGCTGCAGAACACTTTTTTTCCTGCTTTAGAGTGGTCTGTTTTGCTTCATGTTGGCATCTGCATCTTATGTCATGTCTCGGGTATGGACAGTGCTGAAGATCAAAGATGCTTCCTTTCTGCTCAGACAATTACTTTAGCGTATTATAACGGGAAGCTGTATGAACCAGCGACTTCAGCTTTTCCTAATGTGGTTTATGTAGACCTGGTTTTTACAAAGAATTTTCGTTTTTTACTTGCATAATTGATATAAATATTGACTTGGTTTCAGACTTGAAGATCTAAGTATTGGATAAGAAATATCTGTGAGAGAAGCCGTAAGCGTGTTTCACTTTGTCTGTGAACTGCAAGTCAGCTCTTGTCAGGAAATGGGCCACTAGAATTTCAATAGTATCAATGAAGCAAATTGATCCTGTTGCTTCAGAAACTGATCCTCCCAATTGTAAAAAAGATAATAAATAATGCTAAGATTGAGTCTCAGTATTTTGCTAACCTCGTATGTCCTATAATACTGTGGAAATGCCGTTTTCTAATAAAAAAAGATGAACGGTTGAAGTTCACTAAAAATTGTCTGTGCTGTTGTTTATTTTTTTGGTCAAATAATGTTGCACTTAGTGTCACTATAAATATTTTTTTTTAATGAATTTTCACTATTTATCCGCCTTATTTATTTTAAGGTAAAATATAAAACCTTATGGGCATCAGAGATTGTTGGTACTTGTGAGGTACTTTTTATTTACATGAAGTTGGAGGATGATTAGGAAATTAGAAGCGTTGAGCCATGGCTGAGTCAGAAATGATGAAGCCTGCATCTCTGTGTCACGGGGAGGCCCTGTGGCTGTTTGCCTGTAATTGATTTTGAGATACATTGGCACTCAGTTACTGACTTGTGTGTGGACAGTGGAGGATATGTGACTTAGTCTACACTATGATAAACCATATACCTCTTGGTTTAATTTCCAAGTTGCACCAGATTAGTTAAGGCACTTGTTTGATCCTCATCACTGTGTGTTGATTTTAAGGTGTACACTTGGGACAGATATATCATATTTTATAATATATATATATAATATATTACATTAAAGCACATGTTCTAGACGATGGTAATTAATGCATAAAAAACAGGTTTATTGGAGTTACCATAGAGCATGTGTAAAAGAAACCATATCCTGCCTAGAGTCTCTACAGTGATTTTACCTGGTCATATCACTTTGCACAGTTTAAATAAATTTGTGGACTAACGATGTTTTTCAAGCTGTGGCGCTTTATTATTAGTTTTGTTCCATTATTCCTCTTTTAAACAATATACTTTGAGATTCCCAACCTGTAGGTTTGCTGTGATCTATGAAACCACCCAACACTCGGGCTTAGAGCTTCCAGTGATCGGCAGCTCAGCAGGGAGGGTGGCTGCTATGTGAAGGAACAATAGCGTGCCCCCTTTAGCCCCATAATACACCCAACACACATTCCACAGGAGACCACCAAGACCCACATATGGGGAGATCTAAGTTTCAGCCAACAGGATTGACTAGATGAGCCACTGAGTAAAAGAGAACAGGGTATTTTAACTGACGGAAGTAGAGCATGGTGTGTGAATGAGGGAATAGGAGCGATAGTAAAGACAAAAAAAACGGGGAGTTTAAGAAGGGCTATCGTTGTATTTGATTTTAATGAAGTAAAATGATGAATTTCTGGGCATGGGGTTGAACTCTCCAGAGCGTTATCCAGGGCCCAGTGTTTGCTTTTAGCCCTGAACTGTCATGTACACATTCACTTTCTCGCTGTGGAAGAGGCTGATGCATACTGACCTTTCATTACCTCCACACTCAAACATCTTTGAAGCTTGTGTGTCTTGTGACATTGTTTGTGTAACTCCCTGTTCAGAGTGAATCCGGCTGTGCAGTACAGTGGAGAGCTGCTTGAGCCTTGACCACACTAGATGATAGTCACACTAACTTGCCCGTTTTATATGTTGCACTCCCTTGAGCCCATTCACTTGGCTCATACATACTTGATTTTCTCATAAAGCATGCTTTGTAGACAAGTGTTGAAGTACAAATTCCTTTCTATCTAGCTTTAACATCTGTGTGAAGCGTTTCTTCCCCTTGTCCCTAAATGAAAACACATTTTTAAAAGCATGAAAACACATGCTTGAAGTGGGTAATAGTATGATTTGTCGAAATGTTTTAGTAACACTATAGGTTTCTTTCGTCATTATACTCCTGTGTATGTTCTTGAACTTTACTTGGAACAAATTGAATTCACTTACGTTCAAAATCAGCAATAACCTTAGGGATAACCTTTACTATCCTTGTCCAAGTCCTTCTTACAATGTCATGGGAAACTAGGCAGTTTGCCTCACTGTTTCCATAACAGTTGTATGTAAACTGTAATGATCGCTAAAGCACACCATCACCTTTTTGTATACAACTTGAATGCACCATAACCAGCTTCTTCATTTTTATCTACAATACATAAATGTGTGCATGTTTTCTTTATAGGAGCACAAATTAATTAGAAAGCTCGATAAAGCACGCTTAATTCATGTGCATAATAATTTTTATGCTTGATCTACATTTTCGTGACAACATTGCATGAAATCATGTGCACCATTTTACTCTTAATACAAATAGTAGTAGGCTCTCCACAGGGTGATAACTAGAAGTGCTTTACTTAACTCTTAAGTAGTAGTACCAACTATTTTAAATGAAAAAAAAACAAAAAACTGTTCAGTCACTAAAATTTGGAAGAGGAAGGATAACAGTTTTGCTCCGTTTGGCATCGGCTTTTTTGTGTGAAACAGGACGTTAACTGAAACGAACATTGACCGGAAGTTATGGTGTTTAATTTTAAACAATAATTAAAGAATCCTTTAATTATCCTTTAAGGGTGTGATTCTGTTTTCTGTCAGCATGTGTTGCAAGGGTTCACCTATACTAGCTTTCTGTCATTCAGATACATTTTACAAATACTGTGTAAGACATTTTTATTTCCTAAGACCTTGGGCACAAAAGCAAATAGATATTGATCAAATGAATAAATACCTGCTTTCGCATTTAATTGTTTGTTAGACTTCTCATCTTTAGATGTAATATTTAACTTTCTGATAGACACACCTCTCTTAGTTAATAGGAAAAAAGTTTGTAACCTTTAGCCGATAACCAGTGTCTAATTAGTGTGGCAGGATGCACAGACAAATCTGATGTTGCTTTTTATAAGATTAGGGTGCAAGCATGAGCAAGGGAAACATTTTGTGGTGATGGAGTTGTGCTGGGAAATTCACAACTTGTGATTTAAAGTGTGATCTATTTTTACGTAATGTAGCCATTTGTGTTCTTCTTAGTAAGCATTTATAAGTGATTTTGCAAAAGAAGAACAAGGTTTTGCATAGTTCTCTGTTGAGCTCAATCACTTTTATAGTTTATGTTTAAATATACTTACATGGGCATATATAAGAACATCCGATCTCTGCAGAAAGCTTTCAAATAAGAGAACTACTGTTTAGTTAACATAGCTGTCCATATCACACTATAGATGGCATATATGCTTCTCACAAAACCTGGGGGTTACATCTCCCATAATTAAATATCCCCCTATTTCTGTGAGTGTATGTCAGTGACCAAAACAGTGTTAGTGTAGGCTCACTTTTTTTTATGTTGGCCAGTAGTGGTGACCAATAACTACACTACTATCTGGTTTCTGATGCCCAGAGCTATAGAACTATTGTTATTGTGTTGCAGCATTGAGAATTTGGAAACCTGATCATAGACTGACCTCATCTTGCCAGAGGACCCCTCTCACCCTGTTACACATAGGTGCTTCACTGCCAGGTTTAAGAACCAGATTATTTCAACCCCGCTGAGATGACAATGCTGGTTTGCTATCACGTTGAAGAAGGAGTATTGTGTGGTGCTTTCAATATTTTTCTTTATATAGTTTATTTGGTAACGACTCCTGTCTTTTAAGTACATATGCCCCCCACGTTATGATGTTTTGGTTTACGTTATTACTGTACAATATGAATCTGATAATACACGTTAATACCCGAGTGTTATGAGTTTTGTGCTGTTTTTTTTAGAGAGAAAGAAAGAAGGGTAGGGTGGGGGGATTCGTTGCGAACATTACTCGTTGTAAATCAGAGAGCACCTGTAAAATTAAATGACGGACAGTGGGAAGGACTTGAATGAAAGTGTCTTTCTACCTTGTGATGAAGAGAAATTGTATGTACAAATTACAGCAAGCTTTATCTCCGTGGTGCTTATTTATCCATTAATTAATGTTATCAGGACGTGAACTAAAGCTTATCAGGAATGTAATGTAAATTGTACGGTAACTGCTGTATGCATTTGTTTTAAAACACTTGTATATATGTACTTATATAAGTATATATTTGTGTATTTGTACATGTGATCATATGTAAAACACACATTTTGAGCATATTTTAATTATTTTTTTATTTATTGTGTGGATCAAGTATCCAGTAGCACTGCACTGCGTTCAATGCCAAATTATTTTTGTTTTTATTATCACTGAAATGAATTGATCTTTATTGATTTAAAAATAAAATGCAGTTGTTAATATATTTGCTTTAAAACATTTCTGTTTATTTAATTCATAATTTTTGTTCACCTGCTTTATCCTGGTTGGGCCATTGAGTGTCCACATCCTATCCCATAAATCAGGGCTTAGAAGGTGTCAGGATTGCAGTGCTCCCCAGTCCAGCCTCCCCTTCCTCAGACATAACCAATTGTGTCTTTATGTAATGCATGAAGGCACTGTAGGCATGTTTAATTTGCATGTTCTCATGAGTTTACTCTGGGTCCTCTGGTTCCCTCTCCACATTCCAAAAATTTGGCCCCCACTCTGTGTACATTATTTATAATGTATAGGACTAACTCCAAATTGGCCTGGGCAATATGTATCAGTATATTAATTTGATATTGTACTATCTTGTGGCATGTAATAGGAAATGCTCTTTGCACTTACAGCTGATGTAATAATGTCATTTTCTAGGTTATTGGAACTATTAATGAGAGTGCATTTACATTCTCCTAAAAATCCTAACACTGCAGAAAATCTGATTTTGTTAGAAATACAATCAAGGAATTTATATGCACTATGGTAAATTCATACTGAATAAATTCCAGGTTTACAAGATTATAATTTATAGTATAGGTATAATTGGATTTCTACTTTGCAACCAGCTAATAATCTCACAGAAGGAAGTGAGACAAACTTTATTAATTAAATAATAAAAATTATTACCTTGAATATATTTATTATATCAATCTTCCAAAATGTTTCCTGGGGGCTAATTATTATTTATAGATACTCAGATCTGGTCGTTGTGCTTAGACAGAGTGAGAATGATGTTTCAGTGCTTGATCCTTGTGGTATTTTGACCAAAACATGCCCCAGCCATTTCATTAAGACCCCAGGCAACTGTGTTCACTTTTACTGAAAAGAGATACAATGTGTCACCTTGAATGTGTCTTTTGTGTGGTTGGAGGTATTCTGTTATCAAAGACTAGGCTAACTTGAAAAAGTTGAACTACATTTTTGCTGTAAATGCCCCATGTAATATAATTATTGTTACATCCTATGGTGAACTGATAGTAGCTTTGTCTGCAATATTGATGATTATTGTAATGCATTAGAATAAGCATATCATTACCAGCCTTCTGAAGAGTGATGTTAGATAGTGGTTTCCTTTAGTTAGTTCATGCTTTGAGATTGCCCATGTCACTGACTTATGTTTTAAGTAATGAAAGCATTGTTGATACGTTGCCCTGTAATTTTTTTTGCTAGCTGTCCTTGCTCCTGAGAGCTTGTCCACCGTTACCCTCTTCAGAAGTGCTGTGTGCAGACATGGGTCTCCTCATTTTGTTTGTGTTTTTTGTGTGTGTATGCAAACAGCTGTGTGCTGCTGCAGTCTGTAGGGGACACGCATTTAACTCCTAACGCCACTGATTGCCAGTAGTGTCATCAACTCAACATGTCCTCTTTTATCTGCACGCTTTACCTTCATTATTTGTCCCCCTCCCCTTTTCCCAACTTAGCTGTCATGATGCATTCCAAGCTGTCATTGTCTCTGCTCACCTACCAGCACACTGTAATTAGGCTTTTATACTCTGTCTCTTTCTCTCATTCTCTGTTTTCTCTCTCTCTCTCTCTCTCTCTCTTTCTCTCTCTCTCTCTCTCTCTCTCTCTCTCTCTCTCTCTCTCTCTCTCT
>JAUZSU010186107.1:0-12309 GCA_034780255.1 Parotocinclus maculicauda
ACAGAAAGGTCCCAATTCTCTCCACGCTGGGATCGAACCGGCGACCTTCGTGCTGTGAGGCAGAGGTGCTAACCACTTAGCCACCGTGCTGCCCCTAAATACAGCCATGTGTATTACAATTGTAATAGTTTTCCTACAAATAGTATCTCCTACTTTCAATGTAATATAATTTCACACATTACTTGGGATGTTATCATATTTGAAATAGTTCAAATTACAGCCATACATTCAAAACAGAAACTCTTTAAAAACAATCAAATATTCAGACATTAAATAAGGCATTATTATTATGTTCTGATCTAAGTTTTCTCAATTATGACATTAATTGAGAAAACAATGAGGTAAATATATACAATACCATAATACTGAGTTGCAGGGTCCATTACAGGGTTGGGTATGGGTCATTTCTAAAGTTACAGGGGTTAATCCCCCTTCCGGCCACCACTCTCTCAGACAAAGCCAATCATTCCGACCCAGCTGAAAGACATTGCCATGACACACACCCAGAGCCCTTCGATGGCTAGCACAATTTATTCATCAATCATGGTTGTTTGGTGGCTGCTGAGGCAAACTTTTTTAATTTAAATATAAGTATTCATTAAATCTTGTCACATGGTTTTATGCCACTACCAAAACTCATAGATGTTTCGTCCATAGACAGAGGCTTATTTAGCCACATAATATGTAGATTAAACTGATTTGAAGCAGCTGACTGATTTCTCTAAGCTCAGCTTCTCCTAAAATGTAAAAAATGAACACATTCATCTCGAAGATGAGTTTATTCAGAATCAGCTATTTATAAATATGGTCAATACCATAGATTTCAAGAAATCATTTTCCTATAAGGTCGATGCATTTACCCGTAGAAACTGGGTGTCCATTCACTTCAATAGGACTGCATGGAACAGTTTTTTTTATCGCCTCGAAACTTGATTTTGTCCCGTCCTCGAATGATCAGCGTCTCTGGGACTGAATGGAGCTGTGGGCTGGCCTCGGCTGGCCTGGACACTGAGCATCTGTATCATGATTGGAGGATCAGTCAAAAGGTTGAATTCTGTTTTTATTGACAAGTATTTTGAGATATACACTGTCACGTAATCATTGGGAGCTCAGTCCTATTGCGGATTTGATCCATTTCTTGGTATTTGCTTGGCGAAGTGACTTGACCTTTTCCATTGTTCATTTCATACACTGTAAATAAAACACATTCATAGTATTTCCTTGTTTTAGTTCAACATAATTTCAGCATTTCCTTGTTCAAGTATATTGCTTCAGTTCCATCAATCACTCATACTGTTGGATAGGTCAGTGTGAACTAAACATCTTCTCCTGTTTAAAAAGGCTCGAGTCTTATACCTGCACCACAATGGGCCAAGGCCATATAAGCAGCCTAGCTCTTCTGACCATTGATAGGACACTGATCAAGTCCCTGGAAAAGATGCCTACTTGGTATGATAGGGTCATAGACCATTTTCTTGAAAAGGAAAGGAGGGAAGAATTAGCATATAAATAACTTCATTAAAAAAAAAACAAATGTACAGGTAATTCCTCTGAGCCTTTCGGGTTCCTTGAACATGCGTGTAAGATGAGTTTAACTCACACCTCCAAAAGGACCTCTCTCATGTGCCGAGTGGGGTTGGGGACAGAGTCTGAATGGACCTTGTTTAAGTCCTCATATCTTGAAGTGGCTACAAGAAGCAGTGGACAGAAGTCCCAAGTACATTTAGGTGGGCTGTCAAGTTAAAGGAGGCCTTTCATGTATGCTTCTCAGGGGAATCAACTTATTATTGATTTAAGTGTTTGTGGGCCAGAAGAGCAGTAGTTATGGCAGTTGCAGAAGTAAAATTAGTCATGGTAGGAGTTTGCAGAGGTATTAAAAAAGACTTAAGGGTGGTCTCAAGACAAATCAAGATGAACTAAGCAGAGGTTTGAGAATTAAGCAGTGTGCCAAAGGTCTTTAGCGGGTTGTAGTCCGCTACTGTGGCTGAAAACACTGTGACTGATGGAGAGGCCAAAACCATTGCTGAGATTTCTTTGTCGGAAGCGGTCTTCAGACGACCATTACGTGGCTAGGCAGTCCTGGTTTCTTGGTATTTGGCTTTGAGGGATGCTTTGTGAAATTGGTCTTTCTGGGCATTGTTAAAGTCTGTGGCTATGACATGGCTGCTGCATTCCCCAGATATCAGAATCATCAATTCCATGTTCAGTTCATATTGCAAATGATTGTGGCAATCGATTTGAATTTCGATTTTATGCTTAAATGCATATTTTAAGTTCTCCAGAGACAATGCTTATTTAAATTAGAAAGTTCTTATTTTGGTTTATCCACAATTCTTTTTCCAATATTCTTCTGACCACCTGATCTTTAGCGAACTGCAGAGGGGCAGCAATGTTCCCTAGTAGTGGCTTTCTCCTTGGAACCTTGCCATGCACGGAACTATTGTTCAGTGTTCTCCAGATGTTAAAGAGGCCTTCAGTTGCTTGGAAGATACCTGGGGTTTCTTTGTGGCATTATATACTACTACATCTCTTGCTTTAGGAGTGATCGTTGTCGGTTGACCATTCCTTGGGTGGTGAACATCTGGGGATCCCCATGAGAAGCTAGAATCAGTGGCCACTAATGCAGAATTCTGGACTGACCATCTCAACCTCTTGCCCATGTGACTCTTAGCAAGAAAAGGCTGGTCTATATAACACATAAAAATGACAGAAAGATAAGCTGACTGCAGGGATATGTTGTACAAACAGGTAAAGTGGTATGTTGAATAATTTAGCCATGGAAAAGTTCATACTGCAGCTTTGAGTTGACTGAGCAAAGAGATAGCGGAGTTGGTAAGTTTTGGAAAGCCAGTTGGAGAGTGATTTTTTATCATTGCTGACAATGACATATTAGGAGTAAGCTTTTCCTTATTTACTATAAGTAACATTCCTATTTATTAGAATATTCCTATTTTCAACATACAGTTGCGTGTCAACCAATTCTAATTATGCAGTGTCACTAATTCTTGGCACGGTGGCATGATGTTGTTACAACTTTAACTAAATCAAAAAGAACAGACAAAATAACAAGTAAAATGCAGCCATAAAGTCATTGTTGGTAATAAATTGTGTCTCATTCATTTCAGTATCTTAGGCATAGCAGGTTTAAAAACAGGTTTAAAAACAAGCTAATAAATATATGAACTAGTTAAATTAAGACTTATCATTGAATCTGTCTCTAAAATAGTGTAAAATAGGACCGTTTGTAGGTCAAACTTGGTATTTACCAATCTGATAAAATTACATCAGAATACAGGAAATGGCATCTAATTCACTACAAATCAACGCCTCCACACACACTAAAAGTACTTCTGAGGCCTCTAGATCTACCCTAAGACTCAATGTAAAGCCTTCCTTAGTACATGCAGCACAATTTTGCACACTTGATAATTAAGCACGTTTTATCAAGTGTCCACCAGAGGGCAGTAGAAGTCCAACATCTGTACCATCTAAAACGTATAAACTCCATAAGCTCTTGTTTGCTTATATTAAATTATGGATGTAGGCTAAAGGCAGTTACTTACAGTCTAATATCAGGTGCACTAATATGTCAGTTTTATCAGTTGCTATAAGAGAGCTGACCTGAGTCACAAACATGCTCTCTTCCGTACATAACTGATAAATTGACTATCGTCTTTTACCAAAAAAGGTCAATAACTAGTATTTTCTACAATACGTCACTATGGGTAGTCATCCCTCTCATTTGGTATGCTGTAAACAAGCTTGACAATTTTTTTTATATTCAAACCAGTACAAGCTTCCAAACCCCTATCAAAAATGACCAGCATATATTGCGTTTGGTATGATCGTATGATCTGCACCAGGAACATGTTGATCTGGAGAGGATGATGTTCATCATACTTACTAAAACATAACCCCCTGCTGCTGACCTGTGTACTCACGCCGACTCAATGTAAGCATATATCGCTTGTGAACAGCAGTTAAGGGACTGTACTATGGACCAGGAGGTCTGGGGTTCAAATCCCACCTCTGCCACAGTTCCGTCCCTGAGCAAGACTAAACAAGACCCACAACTGCTTGGATTGGAAGAATGTATTAAATGTAAGCCGCTCTGGATAAAATGACATAAATGTAAATGTGCTGTTCCTTTCTGGTAACCATCACACTCACTAAATCATAGTTATCAACGAATCAAGTTAACTGCAGCGGTCTGGTATTTGTGACATCACAGATAACCATTTCTATTTCCACACAAAAGAAAAGAAAGTGTTTTTTTGGTGTTCAATTGATTCGTTTGAGTGAATGGTTATATGCTGGCCGGATTGCTTACTAAATAGGTCTATTGTACAACTGCAGTACTACTGGCGTAGGAAGCGGGTTGGATGGGTGTGACATGCCCTCCGAATATTGGAAAGAGATGCATTTGTCGTTTTCGAAAATTATAGGGGAAAATATAACTTTTATTTTGAAAACGCGAAACCGAGGGTAGGTTAGCGCGTTTTGGCAGACAAATTTAGTAGTTCATACAGTGTTGCCAGGTGTACGATAATTATCGTATTTGGATCAATGACCCCCCCCCCCTAAAAAGGCCAAATATACGAAAATTTGACAATTTCGTGAATGTGTACTTGTAATCTTTTGTAATCAGCCTGTCGCAACTGTCTGTCGGAGTTTTTGGTGAACCCTGAAGGAATCTGTTTCTGGAAATTTTAGCCAATCGTGCTTTTCTAAAAGAATAGTCTGAATAGTTTGCTGCGCCCGCCCCATGAGTGAGGAAAAGAAAAAAAGCTGTGAGTGCCTGTTAGAAGCTATTCAACACTAGAGTGACTATAGCGCATCAATAGACTTGTTTTTTTTATTATGACGGGTGTACAATAATGTTGATCAAAATACAATACATTTCTCACCTAGCAACACTGAGTTCATACCACTGTGTGTTGGAGGAAAACTGGTTGTGTATAACGTCTTGTTATGGTGACATACAATGAGGGTTTGGGTTACTTTGGGTAACTTTAAAATCTGAAAGCAATAGCAGCCTCTGGTCGCGTCCCAAGCTCCATGCTTACATGTAATATTGTTAGCCAAGACTTTTTTTATTGTTAGTTTCGTGGATCTGCCGACGATCATATTTAAAGAATACAAAGAAATATATAATATTTTTTTTTTGGTATTTCGCGAATCCGCTGCAGTACTAATGGTTACTAATAGTACTAATTACTGTCAATTTTAATATTGGATTTATCTCTCGAAATGTGTGTTAATTGCTTTTTTCATCTCATTCCAGCATACTGCATAATAAATAAATAAAATAATCACATGACACAACGTTACTGATGTTTTTGAAAAAGAGTTGCATTCGTGTAAATATCCAACAGACTTTACACCGCAATCAATCATTATCCAAGCCTTGTATTATATTATTTTAAATGTAATGTGTTGTCCTTAACTGCTCACCAAATTTCATTAGTGGATATTTCATTTTAAAATATACAATAATTATTTTAACAGTATATTTGGAGAATACTGTTGAATACAGGGCAGTGACAGATCAGTGTGGTGAGGTTTTAATCGATTAGTGATGAATATGTTAATGCTCTATTTATCAAAAACGACCCTAAAACAGTAAAAGTGCAAAACAATGAAAAAAAAACAAGGAAGGTTAAAGAAAAAAAAAAACTAAATTATGACGTGACATCAACAGGTCATTATAATCATGATTTGGTACAGAATTAGTATTCATGTAAGGCTGATTATTTGAGGAGCAAAAGCTGATATAACCACATTGGCATTAGCTTACTTTGGCAAACCTTTGCCAGCACTAAAATACGTTAGTTACAGTGAGTTACAGTAACAAATGTCACTTAAAATACAATTTTTTACAGCAACATAAGCTGCCTTCAAGATGACATTTGAATGACAATTTTCCTGGGACATCCATGTAGTTTCAATTAGACAATGCCAAACGAGCCAAAGCAGAAAAAGTTCAGACTGAAATATGTAACTACATACACACCATGCCATAAATGTGTTCACCTTACACATTCCACATATATCTGGACTTAACAAGAAACTTCATCACATGCCACACAACTTATTTTTAATAAATTAATTTTAGTGAGCAGTGTATTTTTATATAAAGAAAATATTGTATTACATATATACATAACGTTACAAAATGTAGAGCAGATCTTTCACGCCTAAACACCTCATATGTATTTCACATTGTATGGCATGCTGTCTCTTAGCTAACTGTGAGTTTATGACCAGAGGCAGGAGGGCTGAGTGCACCATAGGCAATTAAGTTTCTGTGTGTGTTTGTGTGTATGTGTTTGTGCGTGTGCCCGCGCACGTTTGGTGGGGGGTTAGAATTAGGCGTAGGTGTACAGTGGGGGTAGCATTGCAACTGTTACATGCAACTATAGCTATATTGTGTACATGAAAAGTCCCCACAATAATAAAAAAACAAACATCTGTGTTTGTGTTTGAGTTCCTGAACTGCGCTCTTAAGACCTGCAGCACAATCCCTGACAGCAGGACTGGAAGCAGGTTCTACATCAAAAAAAGGCAGATGGAAAATATTTAATTCAACCATCAATGCATCTCATATTTATTTATTTTCACTTATAACTTTTGTTTTTCTCTTTTTGTCGATTCGCTCCCTTGCTCCACTGCTCCCCCCGTTTCACTGTTGTTTTCTTGGTTTGTTTTCCTGTCGTACTCCCCTCACTGTCGCTGAGCGCTGTAGCCACTTTCAAAGGCTCAGCTGTCATGCGAAGACTTTGAGAGCCAGTTTAATTTTTAACGTACATGTTGTCAGGGTGCCATCAGCTGTGATTGACAGGTTCGTCCCAGAGCAGCCTGGCTTGGCAGACTGGCATCTTTTGTCAGCAAGAGTGAGAGGAAGCAAAAAAAAATAATAAAAGAGCAGGGAAGGAAAAACACACATAAATAAAACAGTACAACATGAGCACTTTCCAGCAGAGATTCAATTAAATGAAACTTAACATGTAGATTATTTATCCTGCGAATCAAGCTTAAATATTTTTTCATGCAATTGGCAAGATTTGTTTCAAAATATTAATTTAAGAATACAGTAAAGTAAAAGTAAAACAGATGCTTAAAATGGTATGCTTCAGTTCGGCTGTGCAGCAAAGGCACTAAATTATGCTCATTATTTGTTTGCTATGGGGTTATATCACCATGCACATAATGACATTGCCAATTACAGTAGAAAAGAGAAGCCCAATCAGTAGAACAAACAGGCTTTGTTTGTAGAATTGGAGGTTGTATTGAGATTGTGACTTGTTGTTGTTGTGTCATGTTGGGGTAAAAGCTAAATCTAAGTGCCATAGTCGTTTCACCTAAATGTACCATAGACAATCACCATGCAACCGTGGTGTAAGTTTGTACGCTCACCAATCACTTTATTAGTTACACCTCCTTGTTTTTGCACTCATTGTCCATTTTATCACCTCTGCTTACCATAATCACTTTGTAGTTCCACAATTACAGACTGCAGTCCATCTGTTTCTCCTCATACTTTGTTAAGTCCCTGTAATCTATTCTCTAATGGTCAGAACCCCCACAGGACCACCACAGATCAGGTACTATATGGGTGGTGGTCCATTGTAATGACACTGATGTGGTGGTGTTGTGTTAGTATGAACTGTGCTGGTATGAGTGGATCAGACATATAAAATATATGATAACCAAAACTGTTGGCACAGTGGAGGCTGCTAGATGATGACTAAAACAAACCATGCAACAACTGATGAGTGATGAGCCTCCAATATGGTAGCTGTTTCTAATAAAGTAGAGAGTTAGTTTTTAAAATTAACACCACCACATCAGTTTCACTGCATTGCTGAGAATGCTACACCGTCTAAATACAATAGTACCTGATCTGTGCTGGTCCTGAGGGAGTCCTGACTATTAGAGAACAGAATAAAATGTGGGAGTATGCTGGGGGGTGTGTGTCTTATTGCCAGTACAGTGTGAATAAGCTGAATAGAAGGCCCTTTGCTCTATGCACAACAGAAATTCCTTTGAAATATCAGGATACTAGCTGGTGACCATGCGTCAGTGCAGCTTTACTAGTAAGGTAATAGCCGAAATCATTTTGTATACATCCTGGATAACCTTGCCTGTTCTTCCAAAAAGTAACAGTTATTGTGTTGTAGCTTTAATAAACCACATCTGCAGTTAATAATTGCTCTTGATTTAGAAAAAAGGACTACCTGTATACAGTATGCTAAAGAGTGCTAACTCAGACCAGTGTGTGCCTTTCAAATTAGTGTTCAAACTGTGTTCAAATTAGTGACACCTGTGACTTACACTTTTGAACTCTTATTGTGCCACCATTTAAAACGTGTTCGGACATCCCGAGTGTTTGACAGCCTAAGCCCTACATGAAAAGCGTTCTTAAAGACTTTTTGAAAAGTTTAAAAAAGGTTTTAATCTATTTATATATAACAGATAGAAACCCCTTTCCTCATAAAACTTACCTTTTTCTTACCTACCTTTATTTATAACACAATAATTTATGAATAACAAATGGCTCTTATTGGTATGATTCCTTTTTTTAATATTGGTCTGTAGTCTGTTTTGTCTATAACACTTCTGCTAATCAAGTCCTACAAATGGAAATATAAAATTGCATCATTAGACTGGACTCTTGTTGAGCCTCGCTTTACTTGCAGGGCCAAAGTATTCTTCACAGACTTCCATCATAGTGATCATGTTGCCTTTAAAATTACATGATCTCAGGAAAAATATATGCATTTTCGCCAAGAAATATCTTACCATAAAGTTAGTGACTTTGCAAGGAATCACAGTAGACTGCGTCTACCCTACTGTATTTTAGCTTTGCATACTACAGTGAAACAGCAAAGTTTCAAGTCTGTGGTTACATAATTTATATCAGCCGTACTCAAACAAAATTTAACACATTGTCATTCATCTAATGCCATGAGTGAGAAAGCCTGGATAACTCCAAAGTAAAAAATTAATAATGCGGCACCATGGGAGCATGTGCACGAGCATGTTTAATCATTCTGTTTGACAACAAAAGGAAAGAGCCTGTATCCCAGGGTGGCTCTTTACTTTCTTCCTCCACTGTTAACCCCCCATACCCTCACCCAGAGAGAGACAAGATGTAGAAAAAGTTAGTCATGAACAATGTGAAACACAAGAGTGTGCCTTACATCCAGAGAATTACCGCAACAGCCTAATTTTTCAGCTCAAGTAATTTGACTAGATAGAGTCTGGACAAACGAGAATGAAATGATTGTTATGAACCACTGTGTGAATTCTACTAATCTGTTTTAGCCTACAGACCACAAGTTTTCCTGTTGTTGCCTTCAGTTAATAAACCTTTTGAAACACAAGTTAAAATTAATTATAGAAAATAGAAAATGCAAGTGCATTCAGAGTACAGTTACTACAAAGGCCTGGGGAGCATGAGCTTATCATTCCTTAAATGTACCATTAAATATTCAAATGATTAGGGCACTGAGCATGTTTGAGAAGCTCTGGATCGGCATATTTGACAGCGTGTTCCAGTTCCTGACAAGATCCAGCAACTTCACTTGGCCATTAAAGAGGAGTGGACCAACATTCCACAGGCCACAATCAACAACCTGATCAACTCTATGTGAATTTGATGTGTTGCACTGTGTGAGGCAAATGGTATTCACACCAGATACTGACTCATTGTCTGTTTGTAGGGTCTCATTGTGTTATTGCTAGCCTAGAGTTTGTCTGTTATGTGTCTCCGTGGTGGTGGTGATGGTGGTTGGTTAGCTTGGTTAGCTAACTATGTCCAATATAAAAATCTCCTAATACTAGCTATGTAACAAGCAACAATTTTATGTTTTATGTAACTAGCAACAATTTTAGCAGCAAAGTCTTGATAAACGTATAGACATGTTGTATAGTTAAAACAGCTTGACAGTCAATAAGCAAGCCGATCAGGCGCTGTTTAGGATAGTTTGTTGGAATGCATGTCAGTATGATTTCAAAGTGAAGAGATTCCTGGGAAGAAATTTGTAAAAACAAAAACGAAACTTTGAAAGATGTAGACTTCCACTTATTACAGATCAGATGTCTGTTCGGTCTGAGCTTATAAAGAAGTCTGGCATGTGTGTGTTTGAGAGAGACAGACAGAGAACGTGATACGCTCATCTCTCAGAGTTGAAGGTTTGTTTATCTGTAGTGATTTGTTATTCGGGTTCAAGTTACAGTTCAAAAGTCTCAACGTGCATTTGATATATTTTCTTCTACTTCCACTGTTAGCATCATGAAAGGCAGCTTTCATTGTTAAATAATAGACAGGCTCTTTCTATATGTGCATTGCGCTTTTGTGTATGTCTTCAGAGCATTGTAAGGTGTGAATACCTCTAAATGGATCAGTGCTGAGCAAATTCTCACCTTCACTTTTTTGTCCTCTGGACGCTTTTTCCTCTTCATTGCACAAGTAGATTTCCTTGATCCATCTCATCCTTTACTTCCAGACCCCCTTTTTCCCAGTCTCTTGCTATGAATGATTCACTGCTTAGGCTCTACCTCCCCGAGAGGAAGGAGTTAAGAGAAAGAGCCATTCTGCCCAGCCAAACCTCCACTCTGATCTCATCATGTTGTGTAACTCTTGAGAAACCCTACATTCCTTGCACTCTCTTTATCTTTTTTTCAGCAGTTACTCTCAGTATTGACTGCTTATGCTTTTGAATGTTTGTAGAGAGGCCCTGGGGCTTGTAATAGAAGGGAAACATTCTCCTTGACACACTTAACGCCCCCATAGTGAACTCAAGCTCCGAGCACTCCCAGAGGTTCACAGACCTTGTCTCCAGCCAGTACTGGATATGAGCACCAACACTCGCTGCAGTACTCTGGAGAGATCACAAACACACGATGGATGTCCACAAAAGGCACTCATACAAAATGTTTACACAGCGACCTCACTCTTTCCCTATCAAAGCTCCTGAAGAGCTCTTCTACTGTGATTTCTTAGAGGGAGTTAGAGGGCACCAGAGAGAGTTTGAGGAAGAGAGATCACATGCATGGGGTGCACTTCGGTCACATTGAACAGGGAACGTATGACTCTCTCGTTCTTTAAGTCTGTCTGTCTCTTTTATTTTCTTTTGTTTCCATGTGAGCCTGTGCCTGCTACTACTCTTGAATTGAATCTGGCAATAAATCAATGTGGACAACATACAAACATTGGGGTTACTGTGGTCATATCGCTAATCTATTTCAACGCAAGTCTACACAAATATCACAGTTTTTAATAGATCAGCTAGCTTTCAATTGATGTAGATGAACAGAACTGACTGGGTAGTTCAAGTTATCTATAAATATGCAAATGTGTGGGAAAGCATGTTCATATACAGATGTTTAGGAAGACCACTTTTATATTGGCCTTATTGACACAATCTTCTGTTTGTACAGTGTAGCTCTTGACATAAATTACCACATTTTCCTTGGAGCTAGATTCATCTCAGATGTTAGCTCTCTGTTTTGAACCAAAGGAGAACTTTCGAGTTTCATGAAGCTTTATGTCAATCCTTTATAACACTGTAGAAATGTAATGACCACCACATGCTATGAAGTTGCGTGTTGTTGTGTGTTGTTCCAAAATGCAGAAAATTTTACCAAAAAAAATATTGTATATTTACTGTGATCGAATAGCAATTCAAATACATATGAGCTTAAAACAGTTTGGAACAACGGGTCTTGGTTCTGTCTAGGTAGATCTAACCCTCTGACTGTTCTTCCATCCGTCCGTTCAGCCATTCATCCATCTACCTACCTACCTACCTATCTAATATATTTCAACTCTATCTCATGTACTCAGCCAATGCGATCATACATTAAAATCCTGTGGCTGTGTGAGTGGGAAGGTCACAAACAATAACCCACTAGACCGACTGAAACATCTTAATGGGAGAGCCCCAATAAAATTATGACAAGTGTCTTCTATCAAGGGCAAGTTTTTTCAGTGGGTGGTCATGTAGCATATCAAAGAAGACCAGAATTGTCTCAGAAATCGATTGCGGCAATCAGATGGAGGCTTGTGACAGCATGTGACTGGATCTTGCACCTTTAGCTCTGTGTTCAGCACCCTGGTGTACACTGAACACGTAAAACAGCTGTGCATCACAGGCAATGTTCCTAGTAGTTGTTGCCACTTTCGCAGTGGCGGATGCTGGTCTTTCAAGGAGGGGAAGCTCAATTCCGGCCTACATCATAAAATGATTCGCTCATTTCGCTGTCAATCAAAAAGGGATTCAGCCTCAGACAGATCATCCAATC
>JAUZSU010186118.1:0-12308 GCA_034780255.1 Parotocinclus maculicauda
TGGTGCAATGTGCAATTAATGAAGATTGGCCACCAGGCTGGTCCAATTTAGCCATGAAACCTCCCACACTAAAATGAAAGGTCTTTCAGTTTCATTGTCCAACCCCTGTATATACTGCTCAAAAAAAAGGGAACAGTTAAACAACACAATGTAACTCCAAGTGTTCCCTTTATTTTTTGATCAGTATATATATATATATTTATGCATTATGTTGAACCCATTCTTTTTTCTATCAAACAATATAAACAATATTTAAACAATATTTTCAGTGGTTAAGGTACTTCAAGGGGTTGAAGCCCCACCTCTACCAAGCTAACTTTACAATTGCTTGAATTGTAAGGTTGTAGCAGTTGTAAGTCCCTCCAGAGTAGGGCGTCGCTAAATGTTGTAAATGTGATGTATTGGTATGCAGCTTGACTACAGCATCATGTTTACTGTCTATAGCACCAAATATACAGGATTTATACTTGATTTTACTGTTATAGCATAATAGTGAAATTAACATAAAATAAACGCATAATGGCTGCGTACTACAATAGTATGCAGCCACATGTCTGAACTGACCATATGGTCAGTTGACAAACACATGCACACATACACACACAAGAGCACTGAGGCCATGAGGTTTAAATGGAGTGTAATGGTGTGTACTAGACCCCTGTAACAGCCCATTAGGCACACAAAGCAAGTGAATCCAATCTTGTTTTCCCTCTGCGCCAACACGCACTTATAAAGCCGATATCCCAAACAGCTCTTCAGCTCTAAAGTCAAGGCCTACGCACATCTCATCAAGAGGTTTATAGAACACTCCATTAAATAGTGTATATTTTTCAAAAATGGTGGCTTTTCACCTCAGTGGAGAGCTGTAATATGCATGTATGGGTATGTGAATGTGTATAATTACAGTACTGAAAGAAGCTTTGGTTATTCATTATATGTAGATAGAAGGTCCACCAGGGAATGCCAGTCTCCATAAAATGCAAACAAGCCCTGGTACAGTGTAATTACACTTTGTGTCATGACTCTTGGGCTTAGTGGACACAGCTACATTTTAACCAGTCACTTGGCTTAGTTGAATAAGAAGGAATCCACAGAAAAAAAACTAAATTACTTTAGAAAATTCCTTAAATAATTTAAATAATTTTACATTTTAGTATTAGTTAATCATTTTTGTTAGTCTTCTGCATTATCATAGTAGTATAACATTTCCAATTATTATCATTTTGTGTTATATTATATTTATATAGTTTGAATTTGATAGCATTTCTGTTGTGTTTTTTAAAATGCAGCTTTAATGTTCTTTAGCAATAATATCACTGCCACAAAAGTTTATATCTAAGCTTTCTTTCTTTGGTAACTGCCACAGGCTTTGAAAAGCTTTTATTATCTGAGTAATTTCCTGGTACAAATATGAAACATTCACCCACATTTAACCTTATGTCAACAGATGTGAGTACTTCTAAGAGCCAATTCTGCTTTTTGTAAACCCATTGAGCAAGACAAAAAAGAAAAGGGCAAAACAAGCATGCACCAATATTCTAGTATGCTACAGTAAGGAAAGTTGAAATAATGACATACGTTCTGTGGTAATGTAATGAGTAAAAACTGTCTGTCATATGGGAATTATATTTTTTTTCATTTATGTGTTTGTTACTTCTGCTTTACCACATTTTCCTTGCAATTTTGTAATTGTGCACTAATTCCCATCAGAAATGTTTCTGCATTATTGAGCTAACAGCCCTGCTACCTGCTAGTACATGAGATAGATGGATGAGCCCAATGAAAAATAGAATGTTTTCCATGTTAAAAATACTCGCTTGGAATCCTAGACATGGATGGCCCACAGTTTCCCAATGGTGATTTCTTTACTTTTACAATACTCTGTAAAACTATGAATATCACAACCAACTAAATGTTTGGTAGCTGAATATTTGAGTTTCATTCATCCATGATTTGGTTTATGTAGCATTCAATTTAAAAAAACAAAGATGTGTGTTAGGGTTCCTACCTGCGCTCGGATCGTTCGGCTGTCCTCGTCGTTCGCCATTACAGAGCCATCGGTGAGGCAGCCGTTATATCCGCTATTTCATCATGTCCCGATCCCGAACAGCTGAAGCATGGCCTATAAAGGCGTGGTGTTAAGCGTGGTTCGGGGCCGAGTCATTGTGATTCTACCGGGATTTCATCTCCGTCTGGTGCGCGCGTTTGATCAATGGCGCTCATGCGCTTATCCGTGTTCACTAGAGGTAGCTGGTAGGTCCAAGAGCATTTAGAGCTGGAGGATCGGTACGGGCGGGAAACCCCCGGAGATATTTAGTTATCCAGGGGCATTTTTGAGGGTTTTTCCCGTTCGGTACTCGCGCTCCTTGTTCGATTCGCGGTCACACGCGTTCGGTCCTCGCAGCCTATCCAGCCTTCCTTTAGGCGGGCGTTTGTTCTGAATGGGACACGCCCGATCTGACTTATTGTTTTCGGGTTCACGCTCGCCCCCGGGCGCTTCGGCGCCGCTCACGATTTGTTCGTGTTCGCGTTTGTCGCGTCCCGCGTGTTTGTTTTGTTTTTTGCGTGTTGGCGTTTTGTGCCTGTTGTGTGTGTGGCTGGCTCGAGGTGTGCCCCGACTAGAGTAACCACCGGGTAAAGATGCGTTCTGTAAGACGTCTCCCAGTTTTGGTTTTTTATTATTGCATGCACATTTCCAGCTCATTTTTAGAGCTCACTTCCACCCTCTGGCGTTTGGATTACCTCCGTGCCTCAACCGTTAGTGACGTCCTGCAAGCTGCTTTATACAGCGTTGCCCTGACTGACGCTTTGGCGTCCTGTTGCGACTGGGCTCACGTGTTGCTCCCAGATTGGGATGCAACTTCGGCGCACCCCTTTTATACTTTCGGTTTTGTTTTGTTAGGAGTCTCTAAGCTCCGCTCTTATTCCCCCTTTTGGTTATTTCTCATTATTTCCCCATTCTTATTATACGTCGTGGGGTACACCTATCCCGCATACTGGGTCCTAATTAAAATACTACCTGCTATCATAACAATGTGTTTATGAGATGTTATTATTAAACTGAATTACTTGTTTATTCAAGGAAAAATATTACTTTAGGCATTACCACATTCTGTAACATATAACATTAAGGTGGACTGAACACAACGCTTGTTTGTAAATGGCTGGTGGCAGCGTCATCATGAGTGGATGTATCCAGATATGGAAAATAGTCAATTTCTTAATAGTCAGTGATGCTGAGCACTATAGACAAAAGATAGAAAGTATTTTTTTATTTACTGTGCTCTTAATGCACCTGTCACCACATAGCTGCCACATACTCCGAGTTAATGAACTCAAATAATTTACACCATCCCTGAATTATGGGACATTCGGGATGCATATATGTCGAAATAACGATACATTGCAAAAAAAAGCGACAGACGCATGCAGTTTAAAATAGACATGCTGATAATAACAAAACGAGCAACTGGTGTGCATTACCCGAATGTGTGACATAGGAAATTTTGCAAGAATTATGTGTACATGGAAATTATTATTAATTTATGTAGGTTAAAAAAATATAACACCTTGTCAAGGTTTCAGATAGAAATATGTATTTATAGATGGTTCAATAGGAGGAGAAGGAAAAGGAGTAGCTCAGCCAAATTCCAGTCAACTTTAATGAAAATGTACTATTAAACATAGGAGCGTAATTTATATTATAGATAGCATTGCTTGGTGAACTTTATAAATCATTCATACTGCCGCTCATCCCAACTGACCAGCCAGACACAGATTTAATGTGAACCATTCACAAGCAGGCTTCATATTCACGCCCAAGCTTATTATAAACTCAGAAAATTGAGTAGGGAGTATTTTTTTTTTATTCATGCTCAAAGGAGCAACAAATAAAAAGCAACTGGAAATTTGATAATAACTAATGAAAACCAAATCTTCTCTACCAAATGAAACAATAGAATGCTGAAGGTCCACAACCATTTTTAAATTAACTAATAAATTGCACTTTTACCATATTTGGGTATAAATATTCAAGTGCACGGTTTGCCTTTCCACGAGAAAACCTATTTATTAGACAAGCTATTTAGCTAATATCTAAGTATGTAGACACCACTTTTAATTAGTGATCTTTCTTATTAGAATGACTTTTAAGAAGTTTGTCATCTGAAGCATCCAGTTATGAAATCTCCACAGACAAACAGTGGCAGTAGAATGGACTGAACCAAACACTGCAGTAATGCTCATTATGACACTTTCACTTAATTTTACCTCCCCTGCAAGCCAGATTATCAACTTTCTGTCTGACCTTCTAAAAATGGCATAAAGGCAAGGAGTGCCAAGTTTTTGCTGAAGGACCTGACTGGCATGCATGAAGCCCTAATCAAAACAGAATCTGATACCTCTGGGGTTAACTAGAATGGCAATTTTGAACCAAAGCTTACTGTCCGATGTCAGCGCTCAGCATCACAATCGTGTCTCTAAAGTTTGTGAAAAGTATTATCATAAGAATTAATTTGGACAAATTACATGTTAACATGTCTTTGGGTGAAAACTTTTCACAGGCTATATATTGTATTTAAATAATGTTAGATTCCACTGCATGTGAGAAAATCTGCTTCAAGAAAATGTGATTAACATTTTGTACAAACATTTTACAAATCTCATGTAAGCAAGGCAATAAGTGTATGTGTCAAATATGTTTTATAATGAAATTAGTGCTAATAACAAATTGAAGTATTGTGCCATCAGCATTGCATTAAAACAGCAGGCAGCTTTGCATGACATTGATGTACAGGTACCATCCATAAACAGAAGTTGTATTTTTGTTATAAAATATTCTACTGCCATAACAGTTACTGACCTCTTTATGTCAGGTGTTTACACCCGCCATTAATGAGTACTGCTTAGTTGATTTGAATAATGCCACTGATATAAGGCATTGAGAAATAATGAGAACAGTCTAAGCAATGAAGCGAGCAAGAGAAAAGATTAGTGCGTTTGCACAATGGAAGGATAATGGGTTCCAGATTTCCCAAAGGAATAATTGCTTATAAATATGTCTACAAAATTGTAAACCTGAGGGAATGTCCACATCATTTGCCCCAAGTTAAGTCGTACAAGGATTTTAAGGCTTCCATCTCCATGTGAGTGTGTGTGACAAAAAGTAAACTGTTGGAACTGATGCCTCAACAAAAACTCGTGTTAAATACAGCATTTAAACAGCACGTACAGGACAGCACAGGCTAAAGTGTATTAAGTAAGGGATGTCAGAGAAAGACTATTGTACCACCCTAACACAGGGTGCAAAGTTTAGTTTTTTTTTTTCTGAGCAGACAGAAAGAATTACTGGCACACGTTTTAAGTAAATAAGCTTATGGAAAATTGGGTCAGGGGACTGGGAAGGCCATGTGAAACTAAACAATTTATTTGTGTATTTGGAGGCAGTTTTGGAATCATTTTCCTGCTGGAAAGATCAAAGCATGATTTCAGCATTTGTGTCTTGGCAGAGGTAGACAAATCCTCATTTCAAATCTTTTTTTTTCTTGGGCTCCATGTTGCCATGCATCCTAACAAGGTTCCTTTTGCCTTTGAAGTGAAAACAGACCCTGGAAATGGGTTCAGCCCTCTATGGCGTCACAACTGAGTAGGGATTTGCAATGCCAGCAGTTGGAACCCTTTGTCCCTCAGGTACAGGTTAGCCCTGCCTGTGTAATGACAGACCTGCCCAGAATTTGAAAAAGTGTCTCCATGGGTTAATATATTATAATGCTGTACCACCTGGGTGCCAGTCCCCTGATTACAGAGGGAAGACATGCAGACTTCACACAGAAAGGACCCAGGTCGCTCCATCTGGGGATTGACCTGACTGTAAGGTGATGTTGCTACCCACTTAGCCACCGTGCTGCCCATGTATTGATGTAACCTTATTTCTGTTATGAATTAGCCTAAATCTAAAACCCCATCTATTTTAAATGATGTCAGCATAATGTAGTGATGCAGGGGACTTTGACTGGTTGCCTGTTCTGTGTACAAATTCACTGCTGTTTCACAAATGTTTTGTAGTGCTAACTCATAATTCACCATGAAATAAAATGAAATATGTAGATAAGAAACCATTCAGCAAAATTATTTAATTGTTTCTAGATCAGCCTTTGCTAGTGGTTCGGATACCAGATATATACCTATCAAGAATTCAGATAACCTACACTCACATATTAACGTGATAGGTACACCTCCATGTTTCTGTTCCTATTGTTAAGTTCATTAGTTTCACATTCCATGTACATGCACTTTGCAATTATACAATTACAGACATTTTCTCTACTTTACCCTTCTAATGGTCAGAACCACCAAAATGACCACCACAGATCAGGTCCTATTTGGGTTGTGGATCATTCTCAGCACTGCAGTGACACCGATATGGTTGTGGTTTTGCTGGTATGATTGGCTGCTGGAGTTTTTAAGCACTGTTTTCACTCACTGTGCACTCTATTAGACACATCTACCTTCTTACTCTACTTTGTAGGTGTAAAGTCAACGGCAGTACTGCATTGTTTGTTGCACCATTTGTTTTAGCCTTCATCATTCTTCTAAGGACGCTGCCTACAGGATGCTCGTGGCACCTATTTTAAGTTCAGCTGTGACATTGAGGTGTATAAAAGCTAGATCAGCTGTATTATACACTGCTATGTCCACTTATACCAGCACTACACATACTAACGCACCACCACCACATCAGTGTCACTGCAGTGCTGAGAATCCACTATGGATTGGTGTTCCTGGGGACCCTGATCACTACATAACAGAGTAAAGAAAACAAAAAGGTATGCAGCTGGAAACTGCAATTGTTGAAGTACAAAGTGTTTTATGTACTTAATGGAACTGATCGAATATAGAGTAAGTGTATAAACAATTTTACCTTATAAAGTGGCCAGTGAGCGTAAGCGTTTAACCGTATTAACCATTCTGGTTAACCATAACAGGTACATAATAAAGGGGCTCTGTTCTTGCTTATCTCATAATCTTCAGAGTACTAATACAAGCTGTTTAGACATTGCCTTTTAAATATTCCATGCCTGTTTTCTACACAGGTTTTTTTTAAATGGCACTCACGTCCAACATCTGATGAAAGAGCAGCAGCCTGGTCTTTACAGAAATCCCCACATCCTCAGATAATGAAGTGGTGGATATCAGGGGCTAACCTTCATCCACCTACTCATTCTACAGCCTCATGGCAAGTTAATATTACAAGCACTGATATTTAACTGGGAACTGAATTAATCTTTACACACCTGGGCTTAAACACATCAGTCATCTTAATCACCACATTTTGCTTATGGCATGCTGGGAAATATCAGAAAAAGGAACACCTGTCAATGAGAGCAGGGTTCAAAAGAGTGAATCACGCATTCATGTGCCCAGGTGCACTGCTGTCACTCAAAGCTCTATGAGACGGCTTTCAGACTACAATGTCATGTCTACATACACTGCTCTTGTAGGGTGACATAATTTGTTAAGGTTATCATTGGTTTGGTCCAGTTTGGCTTTTCAAAAAGGTTAAGGCAAATGTTATAGATGTTCTTTTTATAAAACAGATAAATTGGTTTAAGAGTTGTTTCTTCATGAGGTACTCGCCAGTATCTGACAATGATCAATCCTGTGAGTCGTATGTGAAATGGCTAAATATATCTACACCATACTATTACACAAAATTAAGCTCTGGATACAGACCTAAAATTACTTAATATTTGAAACTCAATCAAAGACTGAAATTTTATATTGTTCACACAGTAGTTTACATAAATCAGAAAGATGCCTTAACTACATCTCAACCTCAGTGTATATTAGGCAATTAGACCCAATCAGTGAATATCTAAAATGGTGCCTGGTTTGAATAAGTTAATATCTCATAGATACTGTTACAGACTGATGCATGGTGATAACAGAAAACATATAGAACTTAATCACTGGCCTAAATCTGACATAGTAAATAAAATATAGGCAGTGGAGAAAAAAGGTGAACAATATTCTGTCTATTGATATAATAAATAACATGTTCAAAACAACAAGGTGGGTTTAAAAGCTGGGAATATGACATCAGTTATCCACCAGTGCTACTGTATAGAAGCTATAAGCAGTGCATTTATTAATGTTTTATTAGGTTTTTTGGTTAATTGCATAACACTTCTGAATTGCTGCATCATATACTGTAAAGTGCTGTTTTAAAGTTTGTAACATGTATTTTCTCTGCATATTTCTTCACATAATCCATATGACTGCTTGAAAAAAATGTGATATGAGTCTGAAGTGGACTAGATTTGTACAAAAGTGAGCACATTTTGGTAATGTTTTTATTTTCTCAGGCGACAACACTGAAGATATGACACTTTGATACAATGTAAAGTAGTTACTGCCCTCAGAATAACTCATCCAATAATGTCTAAGCCACTGGCAACAAAAGTGAGTATACACCTAATTGAAAATGCCCAAATTGTGCCCAATTAGCCATTTTCCCTTGCCGGTATCATGTGACTTGTTAGTGTTACAAGGTCTCAAGTGTGAATGGGGAGGAGGTGTGGTAAACCTAAACTAAAGAAACTCAGGGTAAAGGTCAAGCATGTCTCCAGACTCAAACCCTATTGAGCATCTATGGAGGAGTGCAAGGTCTCTAACATCCACCAGCTTTATCATGTTGTCATGTAAAAGAGTTAAAGAGGATTTCAGTTGCAACCTGTGAAGCTCCAGCGAACTTAGCCCAAGAGAGTTAAGGCAGAGCTGGAAATGGTGGCCACACAAAATATTGACACTTTGGGCACAATTTGGCCATTTTCACCTAGGGGTCTACTAACTTGTGTTGCCAGCAGGTAGACATTAATGACTATGTGTTGAGTTATTTTGAAGACACAGCAAATTCACACTGTAATAAAAGCTGTAGACTGATTACTTTACATTATATCAAAGTGTCATATCTTTAGTGTTGTCCCATGAAAATATATAATCAAATATTTACAAAATGTTAAGGGGAGTACTCAATTTTGTGAGCTACTGTATGCCCCAAAAATATTATTTGAGTTTCAATTACTAAAAATAGACAAATTAACTGTAACAACTAATGAGACAAACTTTTACATTTATTTAATGAGGCAAATTATCCAATAATAAATATCTGTGTGTGGCAATAGTATAATAACCAATTAGTATTAAGAGTTCATTTCAAGGTTTTGTTATGAAATTAGAGTCAGATAATTTTTTATTAATGAGATGAAAATCAGATGGCATGCAGTTGTATTTAAGGAACGGGGTATATTAAACTCTGTTCTACACAACACATTTTTGTGAGTGCACCAAGGCACAAACAAATAACATTTCACTGTAGATCATAAGGAGTTATTGATGCTGTGAGGATTGAAAAAGTTTTAAAACCGCCAATTCACCAATCCACAGGCAGACAGGTTTTGTAGAAATTGAGAAAATTCAAGACAACTGACAAGAAAAAAATCACTCTAAGAGAAACAATTATTTAAGTCTGCAAGATCACAATTAAGTTCACATTGACATAGTCTGTAAAGTCACAAAATAATTCAGGTTGATTTATAAAGGAGCTCTCTCACATTGTAATGTTCATGAGTCTACTATCAGATAAATGTTAAACTACAGTGATGAGACAGGAGAACAATTACAGCCATTTTGCCTCACTGAGCCAGAATTACTTGCCTACACTGATTTGAATGTTGAAGTCTGAATTATACCACCAAATTCTGAGGAAATTGACTGAAGCATCTCACAAGTAAATGTGGGCCATGCAGCAAGACAGTGAACCCAAGCACACAAGTTGCTCTATCAAAAATGCTTAAATAACAACTCAATTCAACTCAACTCAGTTATGGAAAATTTGGTCTCACCATATACTAAAACATAGATTCAAACAACTTTTGCCAGTCATATCATTTAATTCAGTTATTTTATCTACTTGTAGGACTTGTGGGAATATGTGATGATGTTTTAGGTCATATTTACTGAAATTATTCTAAAGAGTTTGCATCACCACTGTGCTCACTGGAGAACATATGACTATGAAACTGCAGGCATCTGTATTTGTATAGAAAAGGTTTATGGTGATATGATATTGCACTCACTGCTTAATCTGTCAGTGTTTAATGTAATTAACCACTTCACACACACACTTCAGATTTGACAGAAAACACTGCATAGCTTTAATGGAATATTAATCCCAGAACTGTCACTATTAACTTTTAAGAGCAAATTATTTAAAATTAAATCTGCACCTCAAAGTGCTCCCTGCTCCTATTCGTATCATTACACAGATTTAAGCGACTTTGGTAGACGGCAGCATATCAGAAAACTCAATAAGAGGAGATTACTGTAATCCACTCCAAATGGAAATGTGGTGCCTTTAATCCCATAAAGTTATTTCCTCAAACTCGATGTTACAGGCAGGGTGCTGCCATGGAAATGGTTTATTAAAAAGACGCAAGACCTTTGTTCACAAAAAGAGCAAAATCATAGCTGAGAAATAAAATAATGGTTTAAGGGAGAATAAAAGCTCTGTCAATAAATTATTAACCTTTCTGTCTTGAATCAGGCTCAAGAGTTCAGAGTAACTTGTACATGCTGAGAGACACTGAGGCTAGTGGACAATGAGATCTAAGCGGATTGACTGCTGAGGTACAATAGCAATGGTGCTTGAGAATGCTATGAGGCATAGATTCAGCTGGTAGCAAGGAGCATGGAGCAAGGACACAGCAGCAGTGCAGCTTTGCAAGCTCTTCTTGTGCCATTAAATCAACTTGGGAGCTTGATTGGCACTCTGAGATGCACTTTGACGGCGGTTCTTCAAAGTCCTAGAGACTGCAGTGGTTCATCAACAGCTTCAAGAACAATAATGTTGAACCAGCAAAGGAGTTTCGATGATGAAGGTGTTAGCATTGGTACATAACTTTGCCAGGATTTCCTGCTAAGGAGCAGAGTGAGTTAGTGCTGGAGGCACTTCTACATGTTCTGACTCTGGAAACTCCATGGCAAAACATACAACTAGCAGTACCTGTGACATTGAAAGCCAAGTAAGCTGAACATATCCTAATTACCATGTCTTCTGATTCTTAATGTAAATGGTAATACAGTTATGCTTCCGATGAGGATGTTCATGATGATGAGGTGGTAGTCTGGGTGGACTTTCCGGACAATGAATTGTGTCGTTAATTTTGTATGGTCATATTTATTGATAGTGTGAAGATGATGAGCCAACGTTAAATGACAAAAAGACCAGTCTGTGAGACGTGTCTGGCCATGCACTGCGATGGAACCCTCTGCTGAGCATAGGTTGGTGCTCAATGGACTCTGGGTTCAAAGTGAACCCAATGTTGTTTTTGTCCCCTGCTTTGGTGGACACTGGGTCGTCTCAGATTTGTCTGGGACAAACTGTAGTCACCCACTTTTTCTGGTCAGCAAAAATGCATGAGCCTTGCATTTTAGGTTTGGGCTTATTGGAACTACTGTGTTCTTCAGTGCATACTAGCCATAAGCTTCTCATTGTTCATGGTGATCAGATACATCCTCCAGTGTCAGTGCACACTGTGAACTTTAGCCTGTTTAGTTGGTTTTGAGCAAAGTGTATACAGTGGTGGTAAATACTGTACTTACAACTACAAGAACTGTGAAATTTACTTGCAAAATCTACTCCTTTTTTGGTGAGTAAGGAGGATTTCTTGCTTACAAACTTGGTGCTACAATTGGGTCAGAAATTGGATTGTAAACACCTCCTAGAGGTTTGAAGAATGAAGGTGCTGATCAAGGACATAAAGTATATCTAGGAGAAGAAGTAATGGCTCCAAGGTACTGAGTGTTACAATCACATAGGACGGAGCAAAACGCTTGCTGATGTACAATAGAGACTGTGGTGGAGAATAGGTGGCTGAGAATGCTATGAGGCACAGTTACATTAAGGGCAGAGGTAGTAAAAAGTGAGCTTCCTCTATCAGTGAGGGCTCTGGCAGTTTGCAGTTGGTTTGTGAAACAATTTTAGCAGATGTGTGTCCAGTAAGGTGCTGCGATGGGTGGAGGTGCACGATGGACAGTTCTTCCAGCTACAGCATTGGTTGTATGCAGGACAAAAGCCAGAGTGGTCATATGACATATTGTGCTCCAGGAACTTTGCAACAATGTCCTTCATGCAGTGCCCAATACAGGATGGGAGACTTGAATTAGGGATGTGTACTGTTGGGGGTTAGCACACATTGCAGGTCCAGTTGCTTTTATTAAATTTTTTCACAAGTAGACATTAGATTTTC
>JAUZSU010186129.1:0-12308 GCA_034780255.1 Parotocinclus maculicauda
AAATTACAAATGCGTTAAGTCATTGTCTTTCTTTTGTCGGGAAAACATGTAAGCCCTAAAATATCCTTCATCACACACTCAGCTAATATAAACTAATATAAAGAAGAAAGAAAAATAAAGAAGAAAATGTAATACATTTTAGCGACACCAGTTGGAATTAAAACCAACACAGTTTATGTTACCCCGCTCCTAACGTTATTATTATTATTATTATTATTATTATTATTATTATTATTATTATTATTAGTAGTAGTAGTATTATTATTATTGTAATTGTTATTATTAATTGATTGATTGATATTTGATTCCTATGTAATAAGTTGGTCAATACTAATAAAATTAGTAGTCTAGTAGCTGAAACTACTATTACTGCTAATAATAATAATAATAATTATAATAATAATAATAATAATAATAATAATAGGCTAACCACATTAGACTTTGGAGTGTGTTACAGATATTGCCTTGGCCAAAGTGACGCACTGATGACTACTTTCTGATTCGGAATAATATGAAATGAAAAATGATTTAAAAATGAGTGTGTGTGTGTGTGTGTGTGTGTGTGTGTGTTACGGGCTTGGCCGCCGTGTAATTAGCATTTCCATTCTGCAGCTGAAATGAAGAGGGGAGCCTGCGGCGCGGCCTCGGGCTACACCCACATAAAGAGAGAGCGCGCGAGAGAGAGAAATATGAATAAAGAAAGCGAGAGCCATTGGAGATAATTAACATGTAAAATATCCAGTGGAAATGGGCACAGAAAAGGAGCTCCACCTCAATCCGGCTCCCAGAATCGTCCGTAAACTCCGTTATTAAAAAGTTTACCGCAGTAATTAAAGGTCCGGGGGCGCGCGCTGCACCTGCCCCTAAAGCTCGCGTGTCTGTGTGTGCGGGGTGGGAGGGGCGTAAAGTTTAGATATCATTGTGAGGACCAAATGTTACCACAAGAATGGAAAGATCTGACATTTAACCTCGTGGGGACATTTTGCTGGTATTCATTAGGAGCGTTGCAACGTCTTTAGAGAAACCAAAAGAGGCAGAATATTTGCTTTACGCTGCTGTGGTTAAGGTTAGGGGTGGGTGTAGATGCAGCATTCTTTATTTACGGTAATATTATGTCAATAAAAAAACTCCCACAATGAAAAAAGCAAACTTGTGGTGTGTGTGTGTGTGTGTGTGATAAACTCTAAAAGTTCAACAACTTCCTTTAAGAACTCCTTGATTTTAAGCGTCCTTGATTATTCATCTGACCTACTTTAAGCAGAGCGATATTAAAAAAAAAACCCACAAAAGACAAAAGAATAAACTACAGATCTGGTCAGCAGAAATATATCCACAACCACCGGTGAGCTTCCGCACGTTTTAACGTGAACATGCTGTAGTGGATGATTCTATGGTGAGAGGGCGCCACCTAGAGGGATAAGACATTGATCACTAGACTCCCAACACCAGGGGCTCCATTAGACCGCAGCACGAACAATAATTAGGGCTGGTAGTAAATAATTGTTAATAGCTACGACAGTAAATAATTGATTATATATAAAGAGACCCAGCAGTTAAATGCGTAATAAGATAATTGCCATATTGGTTTAATGTGATGTTTAATCACAGATATGCAGACCACTGAAAAGTAACCATATTCAAAGGTCATATATGACCAGCATTTATTCAGTCATAGCATTAAATCATTTCAGTCATTTACATACCCTATAATCCAATTCAGGGTCCCTGAGGTCTAACCGGCAGCACAGGGCATCAGACTGGATATAAGTTATAGGACTAACCACTGAACCACCATTATATTACTTCTACTACAATCAATACTAATAGTAATTACAATAGCTCCATTAACCCAGGTTAATTCTACACCCAAGTACTGTATGTGTGATTTGGCATGTTCTCCCCACGTCACTCACGTGTTCCTACTTCGTCCCACATCTCAAAACCACAAATGTAGGTGAACTGACTATTATAAGTTGCCCTTAGGTTTGAATAAATGAGTGCCAATAGATAAGTGTGTAATGGCTTGTGATGGATTGGCGTCCTATCCAGGGTCTACTGAGCACAATGTTTCCTGGAAGCAAAGACCTACTACAAGGACAGAACCGTTAGTCTGATGAATGATGATGACGGTGATGATAATGATAAGTCACTATTAAGTAACCAACAATCACAGATGTTCAAACGTAATCAGCTCAAGTTTATTAAAATAAAATAACTTTGTAAATTTATTGTTGCAGGAAAGTCACTCCTACACACCAGGGAGGGATTTTGTTTCCTGTATGATAAACAATAAATCAAATCCCCAGATGGGCTCAGTGTAGTTTTTTTGTTCCGTTTCAAATTAGGGATCCTTCTGGGAACCATTCCTGGTTTAAGAACCAATAATGATTTTATTTTATCAGTGACCTAAAATATGTTGTTAAATGTGTGTGTACGATGATGATGATGATGATGATGATGATGATTATGATGGTCAGATACAATAACTGGAAATTCTAATTAGAAGAAACATCTAGCAGTGTTAAATGCATGCTTGCAATCCTGGAATTGTATAGTACAATCTCTCATGGTACTACTTAGCTGTAACTGAGTTCATTACTATGAATTTAGTATGTTCTCTACATCAATATGGGCATCCTTTAGGTACTCCAGTTGACTCCAAAAGCTTGTTAGTTTGTTTACTCTAAATTGTCCTACGTGTGAATTAGTGAGTTCAGATGTGAAACCTTGAACCTGTGCTGCGTTTCTCCCAGCATGAACTTCATAACAGCATAATATGTTTTGGTTGAATGATGATAAATATTGTTTTTGACTAATTAAAAGACTCACACACAACACTAATCTTGCTCTCTGCTTGTTTCTTGTTTCTTATTCAGTTTCTCCCACAATTACACACAACTGGTTTACATTCCTATTCTTCTTGAATGAAAATGGTTCAGTTTAAAATGTTATAAAGTTATTGTTTTAGCCCAGTGCGCAGTGTCAAAAGTCAGTATAAACTGATTTACAAACTGTAACAAAATGTCTAAAATGTAAACTCGAGATCCACACGTGTGATAAAACACAGTCATTTCCAGTTTGACTGTAAACTGTTCATTATACATTTTGTCCAAGCTGACGCACATTTTTGTGGATTTTTAAAAATTCCACCCCAGACCTGGTACAGGTGATAATAATTATGGTCAGTGGCCTCATTGGCCCTCAAGCATTTTGCTGATGTTTGACAAATAATGGTGGCAAAAATAATAATGTAACATGGCATTACATAATTAGATAATATTGCGTAATAATTAGTTGTATTAAATTAGATATGTATTGCATTAGAAATGTCAGCAATAAATTAAATACACTGATTATCACTCACTTTTTAAGCGTTTAAACGCTTTATTAGTAACTGACTGAAACATGCAATTGTTTGTTCATTATTTATTGGAGTCCTCATTAAGTCAAATAAGGTCAAGTGGCTCAGCAGTCTAACATGCAAGCCCACCACTGCAGGAACCTGGGTTTGTGTCCCAGTGGTGCCTTCTGGCTATGTCAGGTGTCATGACACAACTGGCTTGTATCTAAGGGGGTTGAGATCAGGATTCCCCAGCATTGCAACAGCAACCTCGGTTGTGTCCTGCGATGAAATGTTATCTCATCCAGGGCACGCATTGGACTACACCCAGTGTTCTCACAGGACACAGCCCCTGAGAACCTGACCAGGACAAAGTAGGGGTTAAATATAAAAAAAATTAATGAATAAACTTAAATCAGTCAGTATTTTTGTCCAGTGGTACTGCAGACTCCCAGTAAATTATAGTAAAAAATGTTCTCGATACACAAAAATGTCTAATATTATCACCTGACTTTTCTCTCCTGAATACAATAGCACTCCTGACGATGCCAAAAAGGTCACTAACTGAAATAGTAACTGTAAAGACATAGAGAATGTTAGAAGCTGAACTACTAGTGGCTGTTCTGATGCATCTAAAGAAACTTCTCCAGTTTGATTGTGTGACGTGTGACGTGTGATTGTGTGCATGTTTGCGTGTGTGGGAGATTTCGGGGTAAAGGTTCATCCGTACCTCTACTGCAATGTAATGCTGTACTTCATATCCCACTGGTTATGACATAAGGGCAGGGCTGGTGAAATCACTTACTCTCATGCATTACACGACTATTAGTTCAGGTCAGGCTGTAATGATGTGTACTGTTACTGGTGATGCATAATTATTTAAACAACCTTAATATATATGCAACCTTTTGGTAATTACAACATGCAGTCATTATTTATGGGTATTGTTTAACGCATTAATCGCATATCCTGCCTTGTTTGTTCAGTGCTATTGCTCTCATTTACATCCTTGCCCACACAAAAGGGATTTGTTACAAAGATGAAAATGAATTACAGTGCGAAAGCAGGAGTGTAGGGGAAGCACAAGAAGTGGTTTTGCGTGGCTGGAAAGTGGCTGCTCAATTGTCAGGTCCCTTAGCTGTAGTAAAGGGAAGGTAGTCTCATAAAGGTGAGAATTCTTCTTAAGCCATTTGTGTGCTCTTATATGTGCTCGTAGTAATAAAGCTGAAGAACAGCAATGGTTTGTTGAACAATCTGCAGATTTGACAAACCATTCACATTTTTAAATGCTTACTACCTTACTCCACTTTACCATGAAATATAGCTAATGACCATAAGCCTCTGATCCACTATTCTGAAATGGACAGAAAATTTGAGAACACACCTGCACCTCCTTTATGTGGATCTACACTTGAGAGTCCACTCAGTGATCCATTTATCGTACACTGTCTCTTCTCGATAGTAGTTTGAACGAACCAGGTCTCCACTTGAGTATTTGAACAATACAAAACTAATTCAGATGTGTGAATCCTACATTATTAACACAGAGAAAGAGGATGAGAGTTTGCTGTGAAAAAAAGCTAAAGCAAAAGCTAAAAATAATCACCGCTAGCTCTGCACAGCAGTGCGGCGGGTGGCTAGGGACCTCCAAGGTGGCAAAGCAGCGAAGGAGGAACCTATAAAACCTAGCTGAATGTTTAAATTAAACAGTGAATTTCAACATCTGTGTTCCAAAGCCTTTACCCTCAATTTCGCATCTCAGGCGCGTGCGAATGTGCACACTTGTGTGTTTGTGTGAGCTTGCGAGCAAGTGTGATTGAAAGATTTTAGGCACTCATTCGCACTAATCTCCATTTACCCTGATTTCACCAGCTCAGCGACGAACTACGGCACGACCGCGGTGCCGAACACATCAGCCACGTGGAGCTTTGTCCCACTTTTTAGACTTGGAGGGAAGCAGCATGTTGGGGGGAAAAAGCATATGGACTGCATATTCATTAGTGCACAGCTGATAAATAGATTAATTGGCTAGATTAGGCAGCCAAAGCTTTGATCACAGGGACAGAGCCAAGAGTGTGTTTGTTGTTTAGTGTGATTTTGTTCATTGAGAGGGAACGCTGCGCTGAAATTCACGCTGCATGGGTGTTTATGGGATTTATTTCCAGTCAGTGTTAAGGGGAGACCGCAAACATGTAAACAACAGAATAGCAATTAAGTTTAATGAGCATGTGGGTGGGTACACATGTAAATAAAAATAAAAACAAGGCAGCTGACGAGTGCAATAAACAACTAGTCTATACATTATTACAGTCTACGCTAGACTTCATATTTACTGTATTTTATAATGTCTTAAGCTTATTGGTTAAACCTAATAATAATCACTGTGATGTGGGAGATACGGCAAATCTATTTCACCACACAATATGTCTCATGGTATTTAGGCTGGTTAACAAAGTGCCATTGAACAGGGGTTCTGTGTTACTTCTTTTTAAATTACTACTATTTAGTATTACTATTTTTTTTTACGTTTCAGTAAGTAGCCTCAGAGTCAGTCAATGTTTTAACTGTAAAGTCCAAACCTACAGTATTATCATAAAACTATGATGTCATCCAGTTCTAACTACAGCTGGCATGCAGATTTTGAGCACTTAAGCCAATAACTGTTTATAAGATCATTTTATTAATGTGGAAAATCATGCGCACATTTCATTCATTCATTTTCTTACCCACTTAATCCTGGACAGGGTCTCCACAGATCAGGTGCCTAGCCTAACCAGGGCACCAATCTATCTCAAGGCGCACACACTCACATGAACGGGTCACTTTATTACAATCAATAAAAGCAAGTCTTAGAACTGTGTGAAGTGAACCCACATGGACACTGCGAGGACATGCAGACTCCACACAGAAAGAATCCAGAATTCTCCAGCTGGGACTGAATCCAGGACTTTCTCGCTTTCACCCTGTTTACATTTCAATGAAATAAAATCACTGTAAAGTTCTATGGTGTGGTTCATTGTTTGCAGTTAAATAAATCTTATCAATTATTTTGTTTCATTTAATTGATTATACTATTTAAAATTTCAAGTCAATTTAGATTTGAATTAATTAATTTATTCATTAGATTTGTTTTTTTTTACCCTTTTAAAAGTCCAGATCTGTCTCTTGAAGGGTAGAATATTTGAATCATTGCCTGCTTTTGCTGGTTGTTTTCATTTTTGTCCTTTTAAAATGTGCTTTCTAAAGAGTCTCGTTCCCACTGAGCCACATCACATGTTCCTTGGTTTGCCTGGATTATCTCTGAATAAAATCAACAGATGGGCCAAAGGGATACCAATATGAGGTGTGCTGCTCTTTTATGATATGCTTTGTGAATATGTATGTGTGTTATTTCTTCATAATAATGTTATGATAAAAGAGAATGTTATGTTTTGTTCTATCTATACCCGTGCGCGTTTCACTGAGGTACTTCGTTCCAGGTTTCCGCACACTTTAGGTGTGTGTTACACTACAATTCACTGGTTTCCTGTTAGGTGTGTATTCTCTGTATACCTAGTATGTTCTGTTTCAGGAGCAGGTTCTCAATCAGCAACCAACATGACCAGGATTATAAAATAGCTGAAAAGGAGTCAATGTCAACAAAACTTGTAGGCAATAGGCACAATAATATAAAAAACTTACCTAGTTACACATTACTTAAGGTACTCTGTGCTTATATGTGGAGGCATCAATGGCTGCAACAAAGAAAGCATACTACCATACTAAATAGCAGGTCAAATTAGTGTAGTACCACTAAGTACTAAGTAGTACCTCGGAATTGGAACGGCTCTTCACTCGAACAATTCAGACATCAAACAGTCGGTCCAATTTTTTTTGCCGAGCGCAAATTCACACTTCGAACATTGGCAGCCTAAATAAAATATTTAATGGTGCAAGCTTCCAATGACAATGCATGAAATCCAGTCCAGTTGGTGGTGATAATTGACCAATATGGCATGCCAATGTCTATAATTCCCAAAAGAATTATCACTAGGGTGACATTATGGGCATATTATGTATTTTATATGACATTTTAATTTTATATTATTATGTATCAGACTACGGGTGCGATTTCAGACCCAATGATAGGACGTGCTGAAACTGCATTCAATTCAGTGCCTATAAGGTGTCACTTGACTAATTTCAAGTCTTTATATCTCAGTTATTTATCATATTGTATTTATTATTATTGTATTACATTAATTTGCTTTATTCATGCTTTTAATCGTTAATTGCATACAAATATAGGCATTAAAAACAGATTGGGTGAAGGACAGATTAAGCCTTTTTATATGGAAATGTATTTTTTTTTCTTTTTATTCGAGTTATTAGACTTGGAACAATCACCAGGAGTTTGCACTTTGGGATGCATGCCACAGAGATTTTTCTAAAAATCTTGGATTGGTGGTCACTCACACATGGTAGCATTTGAAAAAGGGTGTCAGTAGTCAGTATACGTGTACTTAAAAACAGGGTAAAAATGTAATATTGAGTATGTTACATATACTGTATGAACAATATATGAATTCTATATGTACAACATTTGAATGTATAATGAATGGATAATGAATTAAACACAATGCTACCTTGAATTTGATATTTTTTTTGGATAATGTCAGATGTTTTATTTCTCAATTTCTTAAAGTTTATGCAAGTGTTGTAGTGAAGTCCACTAGACCAGACCCAAAGTAAAAACCAACATCGAGTCCAAGTCAATACCGATACTTCTAGTAGGCAAGACAGGGTGGCTGAGATGAAGACAAGTTAAAGATTTTCTTCTTTTTTATCATACAATGGCTGTATTATAATTTATTTATCATTACATTCATTAGTTGGACTAAAGGAATGTAATATATTAATAAATAATATAATATTTTATTATTCATTCCTTGTCTTATCTGCCTAATCCTCGTAACCTGTCACCATGAAGACCTATGCAAGTCCCAGTGGTGTATTTGAACATGCAAGCACAGTTGGCTGTGTCTGAAGGAGGGATCAACCCAGGATGCTGTTACAATGACCACTATAATCTGCCATACAAGTCAATTGCACTGCCAGCATTTCTAGGGCACACTTACACCTTTACCGTGTTCTCCAGAGCCCCCTGTAACCCTAACCGGGATAAAACCGGGATAGAATGTGAGGCAAAATAAATTTAAACCAAAAACATTTTTCAGTCTATACAAAACATGTGAATTGACCAGACCTAAGATGGGGCTCCCCATCCAGGGAGCAAATTTACCTTTTGACATTGAATTCTGGGATACTTACCCTGCATAAGTATAAGCTGATCAAAACACCAGAGGGAACAAATATATCATGTCAAAATTACAATGGAATTGTATTATAGGCAGAATGTGGGCAGTTCTATATTAAAGAAGCTACGATACACTCACATTCATGGCCAGTATATATCTAATGCATATTGTATTGTAGAAACAGTTTAAACATGCATCAAATAATTTATAAAAAAGTACACAGATATACAGGAATACTGCCAAGGCTGCACTTATTTGAAAAGACGGGTTGACTGGTGGAATCCATAGCCTCAGGCCTTTTTAGTGCATAATTTTATCAATTCCTAAACTGCATGTGATAGCTCTAGCATCATGCTGATGACCTGTGGATGCTGCTGGTGAGTTAGTTACTCAGCCTGAGTGGAACGAATCGACAGGACTGCCATTATCTTCCTCTGTGAGGTTCTTGTCTGCATCAGAAAAGCCAGCGTGGTAATTTTCTTTGCTTTCTTCTCCCAGCGGAGTTGCTGTGGCTTCACCCGTCTTTAACTCGGATTTGATTTAACCTTTAAAGCGAAGGTGTGAGCCTCCTCTTCGGTAAACACCTCCAAACACATTTGCAACGGAGCAGCTCTCAGATGCAAACAAGCCATGAGGCTGCTTGAACGTTGCTGGCATTATTAATTCATGATATGCTTACTGCTCTTTATCAGGAGCGTGAGGGGAGATAAAAGAGCTCACTCAACGACGGGCAAGCTCCTGCTCAAACCTTCTGACACTCAACCTGGTGTTCGACAGCTCATGAGAGGCGTTTGTCTGAATACGTGTGTGGTGCCCTAACACTTTCAACAGCTCATCCATTAAAGCAGGCCTGCCACTGACTGACAGCGGCGTTCTGCACCCTTTCATGACTGGTATAAGTTCTGCAGGTCTATTGGGATTGCTTTGAGCGCTCAGAGAGCTCCGAGCACTGTCAAGGCACACTGAGAGCCACAGAGGTGATCCAGCTAAGTAAATAACTTTAAAAACATACCAGCATCAGACCTGTCGTCGTTTTCCAGCGAGAAAAAAAAGGTCTCAGTGCAAGTATGCATTCCCAGGAGAAAGAGTGGTGCTGAAAGGTGTAGTGTTTGGAAGTAAATTGTGTATTTGCATGATTTGATGTCTGTTTTACTGTACATGAAGATGTAACGGCTCCGTGGGTAAGATCAGGCTACGATGTGTTAGGAGAACATTAAAAAATGAACACAGAAAAATCACAAACACCTACCAGATTGGAGACAAATAAACAGCTGAGGAGTTCATTCTACCCTGGGGATCTTAACCCACAGACATGTAGGCCACTTATTTTGCCTACATATAAAACATTCAAAAATGTGAACAATGCAATCTGGTGTCAGGCCAGGCAGAGACAGAGGAAAACGCACAAAGAGAACGGTGGACTCTTTGTTGTGTATTCACCATAGGAACCAGTGACTATTGCAGTTCTTAGAATAATGTGTATAGGAACATGTTTAGCTCCTACTTCAAGGTAGGGTATTTCCTCACATGAGTATGCAGTGATTGGTCCAGGCATGGCGATGCAAATGTATAGTAATTGGTCCAAACAAATGTGATTTGTTGAGAGCAACCTCCATTTTTATATATACACAGTAATTGTATGCCATATAAACAACAACACAGAAATATACCGACAGTGAACAGGAATTACAGGAACACTTATAAACCAAAGTATAGCATCAACTAATTTATACTGCTGTGATATTGATCTGGTCTGTTAAGTTGCAGGGTGTGTAGGGGGCAGGGTGAGGGGGGGGGGGTTCATAATCAGTTTCAGCTGCTTTGGTGTTTGGTGTGCGCTACAGGAACAACAATGAGACAACCACCAACATAAGAATGGTTTAATAGGTGGAGGTCATTGACATTTTGTCCCTCCTTGTCTTTTTTTTTGGCTGATTTTTCACTAGTTTTGCAGTTGGCTAGAGTCAGCGTCATTACTACATTTCCATTTCCATCATTTACCAGACTTATCCAAAGCGACTTACAATTGATACAGTCTTACAATCCCAGCAATTGTAGGTTAAGGGTCTTGCTTAAGGACCCAACTGTGGCAGCTTGGCAGAGGTGGGATTTGAACCCTGGACCTTTCTGGTCTAGAGTCCAGTACCTTAACCACTAGGCTACCACAGTCACATTACACAGTACATTAGTAGTACCGCGGTGTGGTGCCTGGACCCTACAGAGGTTGCACAGGTAGTCCAACTCCTGCAAGATGACACGTTAATATGTGCCCTTGCCAGAAAGTTTGCTGTCTCCCAGTACAGTCATAAGAGTGTGTAAGAGATTCCAGGAGACAGGAAGTTACTCTAGGTAAGCTGGACAGGGCCGTAGAAGGCCATTAATCCCTCTGGATTCTGCTCCTTTGAGTAAGGACTGTACCTTACAAAAATGACCTCCAGCAGGGTACTGGTACTAACAATTTAACTAAACAATCAGAAACAGGCTTCATGAGGGTGGCCTGAGGGCTCGACATCCTGTAATGGGCCCTGTGCTCACCACCCAGCACAGAGCCCTGAGCTTTTCACAGAAGGGAGCAGGTTCTACCAGGTGCCATGGAGAAGATTATGAAACATCATTCGGCATTAACAGTTTGGTCAGTGATGGTCTTTGGAGGCATATCCCTGTAAAAATGCACAGACAATGGCACCCTGACTTCTATTAGGTATCGTGTTGAAATCCTTGGAGCCATTGTCAGTTCCTACTCTGGTGCAGTTTGCTCCTGGATTCCTCCTGGTGCACGACCTGGTGCCTCATTCAGCATTGACTTAAGCCTGTGTGCCTTGCTGAATGGTCTGGTTTCTAAATGGTGTTCATTAATGGTTGAGAGATTTCATTTGAGTCAGGAAGCTGCTGTAAATAAATCAATTTTCTTCATTTTTCATACATTCAAGCCTATATTTCTCAGTTCTATTATATCGTGTGATACAACAATGTAATGTAATCAATGCATGACAGTCTTTTTTAAGCAATTGATTGATTTCAGCAATGTGCAATCTCTAGATGCTTGGTTTAATCATCCATGCACAGATACAATATAGAAGTGCAAATTGAACACACCCACATTAACAACTTCTGAATATCAATGATTAATGATTACAACAACATATTAAAAAGAAAACAATATGCAGTTTATATATACTGATCTAATCAAAGTATACCATCAAACTAAAATCATATTTATTTTAAAAGTTTTGTAAAAGAAGATTAAACTGATCGCTGTTACTAATTTGCATAAATAGGGTATTTTAGTAGGAGATTTACAGGGGATATATGATGGTGTACCAATCTAATATGCCAATTTAAGCCTAAGTAGTTCCCCCTCAGCTGGAATCACAAGCATGCGTGATCTGGGAAAATCAGTCAGAGGGATCCACAGACACCCAGGACTGCAATGGGGTGCCATTAAAATCAAAGCACACATATGCCTACATGCTGTGTCAACAGTACACAAGAACTATGGTAGCAGATAGGGTACTGGACTAATGACCAGAAGATCTGGGGTTTAAGTAATTTAGCAGGCACTTTTATCTAGAACAGCTTCCAACTCATAAAGTTTTTCAATCCAAGCAATGGTAAGTTAATGGCATTCTTGAGGACCCAACCAAGGATTTGAACCTTGGATGTTCTGACCC
>JAUZSU010186140.1:0-12307 GCA_034780255.1 Parotocinclus maculicauda
CAAATTGCATTTTGTGTTTACTTGTGTTGTCTTTGACTACTATTTAAATTGGTTTGATGTTCCGAAACACTTAAGTGACAAACATGCAAAAAAAACAGTAAATGAGGAAGGGGGCAAACACTTTTTCACACCACTGTATACTGTATTGTATATGGAAAAATAGCCTGTCGTGGCAGACATGCAGTACCTATTTGTACCACAGGATGGCACTACAGCCACGCCCACTTAGCTCTGTGGGATGGATTCACAGACGCTATATTTGCAGTTCTATTAAAAATGAATAAAAAAATAATAAAATAAACCTGCTAGTCAACTATTATAACGAATATATAATTGTATAAATAATGCATTGTTATAAATTAGCAAGTGGTGACGTCATAGATGGAATAAACAGAAAATGCAAAAAGTCGTATTGAATATAAAACATTATATTTGACTAAATACTAATTTTAATTTAAGTACGTTATTCCTGATACAATTAAATGCAGTGTTTTAGGATTACTTATTAAAGTAAATATTATTATTATACGTTTTGCATAACAGATGTCTTAAAACAGATTAAATAATTATATAAATTTATAGTTCTCCTTTATAATATTTATAGTTATTTCATATTATGATGCCTAGGTGAGGAATATTTTGCTTGTATTTTTGACATTTAGTTTAATATGCAATATAGTTACTTTACAGTAAACGTGTTTTTGGCTCCATCTAGTGATAAAACTCTGAAACTGCAGATTTGTCATCATTTTAATTGGAGCTTGATTTTGAGCTTCAGCAACACAGTAGACATTTTTGTTCCAACCTAAAGGGACAAAAAAGATTCTACAGGTGTTAGACAACCATTTATTATGGCCCGTGTCATGATTTAACTTTTTTTGTTGCTGCTTTTATTTTTATTTTTTTAGTAAAATCTAAAATAGCCTAAAACAATAAATAAAGTTACCTATAACTTTTGCATGAACACTTGTGACTTTGTTCAAAATTATTATATTGTTGCATTATAATGATATAGTTATACAATATAATAGTTTTATTTTAAAGTATCCCCTAATCTTTGTAAGCAGTGTAGTTTCTATACCTTCTTTTTACAATCACTATACACAGACACACAAAACCCGCCCTTTATCAAATGATTGTTCGATCAGCTCAACACATGGAGACAGAATCTGGACGTACACTCATCAGCTTTAATGCCACCATGACATTTTATTCTCGTACAAAGGATTTAAAAAAAATAAAACAGCATTGCACGTCCTTACTCACATATACACAGTGACGTCACCAGGCCACGTTCACAGAATAATGCCACGTTAAGAATGAATTGCTAGTGTACGTACTTCACTGTGGCCCCGTCAGCATATTTACTTCACCTTCACGCTGCGTCTCAAGGTCACAGGGAAATGGGGCCTTAAGGACCCTTTCATTCAGCAGCTGAAGGAAAGTTTCTCACATCACAGTGGGGCAGAAAATGAAAACAGAGAGATGAGATAAATGAGATGTTCCAGGTTCTGGAGGTTTAGCATCACACAGTGATTGTAGGAAAGAGATATGACTTTGATCTGCACATACTACACTGGACTATAACGAGAACCCTGTAATTATTCAAAAAGCTCTGCCTTATGTGCAGGAACAAACTCCTCACTGTAAGCAATGATTAACAATTAAGGTTTTCATATCTTAGTGGATCTGGAAAGGTTGCCCAAACTTTTGAACACACTAAAGTTTGTTTAAAAACAGGACTTGTACACTATGTAGAAGAGCATATGCATTACAATACACATGTTAAAATTATGTTCTCTGCACACGCTCTTTTTATACAGAGAATTTTAAAAAAACATTGTTTGCCCAGAGGTGATCAAATGTGTGTATAATCCTGACTAACAGCAGCATTATTACTTTAATTACTCCATTAGAGAAAGCGCTTGACTATCGGGATTGTTTAAACCAGTATTTGTCAGTCCTGGTCCTGGAAGCCCGGTCCTGCTCTACACATTTTGGTGCTTTTCCTGTTTTAAACACACCCACTTTAACCCAGTAATGGGCTCGTTAATGAGCGGAGTCGTTGGATCAGGCATGTTGGGAGCGGGGAAACCTTAAAACGTGCAGAGCAGTGGGGCTCCTGTACCAGGACTGAGAAACACTGCTCAGAGGGTTCCTGATACCTCTGAGAGCCTTTGGTCTCTCATTGTTTAACAATTACAACTTCTAAACTGTAGCTTTATAACTTTGTTTTTGATTAGAATTCTGGTCAAATTGTACCAATTGATCAGTATCACTTTCACAAAATTATTCCGTAATCTCCCACAAAAATGCAATGATTCCTGACAACCTCCTAACATGATCTAACGTTTAGTACACATCAAATATAACCGGTCGTCATCAGTCAGAAATTAGCACGCCGACAAGGATCCACCAATGTGCAGAGATACAACAAGGTCTTGTTCATTTTAGCACCTCTTCCACTAAGTGGTTGTAGATCTGATCACCTGCTGCTCCATATAATCCCACGTATTGACTGGATTGATGTTGGGTTGGTTAAAGTGGCCCTCTGTAGTAGCCTACTTCACCTCAGAGTTGGACCAACAGCTGATCGTTAAGTCTTCCTGATTTGGTTCGGGTAAGAAACCGACTGAAGGATCTACTAGCGTTGATTCTGGTGGATGATCCTCGTTTTTTCTGGGAGTATTAAGTGGAGAATAAACAATCTGTGACTGATCCAGAACCTCTCGTTAACTGCCACTCACGATTACTGACATGAAGAAATCACTGGTACGTAAAGGAGGAGGAGACAGAGTTCGACCCATTTATCCTGTCCTGATGAACAGAGACACTAATATGTAGAGAGACTGATAGAGAGATACAGAGAAACAATGAGCAAGAGAGATCACTGCCTGGATAACTCTCTGTCCTCCACCTCGTCATCATCGAAGGATGCTGCTGCTGAGGTATCTGACATGCTGTACCAGCAGATCACCTCCTGAAACACATTGTCCTCTTCCTCCTCCTCCTCTTCTATCTCTGGAGACAGACCGGACTCAGAGTAGGAGGTCGAGTGATAACACGAGTCACCTCTGCTCCACAGAACCCTGTGTTTCAGCTTCTGTACCTCATCCGACTGGAGCTGGAGATCTTCCACCGGTTCCTGGGTGTCACTGTTCATCTGGACCAAGCTGGATTCCTGAACATCATCAGCCTGGTATGGGGTCAAGCTCCCACTACTGGACAACACAGTGTCTAAGGGAGTGGCAAAGAGTCATTATTGATTAACTATAATAACAGACAGGTGAAAAAGAAAAATGATAGCAAAGGATTGGAAAAGGATAAACAAATCAAGCATGCACCAGATGTTTGCTTCAGATTAGTGCAGGTGTGGACGTCATTACATACCCGAGTCCTGGGTTGTGATGGTTAGCTGGTTATTCTGAGCAAGATCTTCCTCAAAACAATCCTCATCCACATCTTCTTCATCCACTGAGTTCCAGGCTCGTAGTTTAGCTTCTGCAATAGCAAACTGCTCCGCTACACCTAAAATCACAACATGCACATATAAAGTCATTAATAAAAACAATTTATAACACAACCAAATAGAATTGTCAGGTTGTGGTCTTCGTTTGCAGTCATGAACGAGGAAACTGGACGGCAATGGACTAGAACTGTATTGTCTTTAGTGACAGAATATGTGGTGAGCATTTCAATCCTGCTTTACTACGGCGTGACTCACTGCTCCAACTACTGGTGTGATGATCTGGGGGACCATTCCATATGACAGTCAGTCACCCCTAGTAATACAAAAGACACTAAACAGATCAGAAATATGTGCAGAACGTCCAACAGTCATGTTGCCTCTCATGTCAAGGCTTCCAACTGTCATTTTCAGCAGAATGATGCTCGTTCACACACAGCAAGGGTTTCCCAGAAATGTCTCTGCAAGAGGGAAACACTTCCTTGGCTTGCCAGGTTGCCAGATTTATTGCCAATGGAGCATTTTTGGGAGCAGCTGGGATGCCCGCTTCAGCAACCTACCAGTGTGCAGGATCTACAGACCCAGCTGCACCATCTGTGGGGAGAATGTGCTGCAGGATACCATACAGAACCTGTATGCCTCTATGCATAATGATATATCCTCTTATATCCAGGCTAGCGTCGACCAAACAGGGTAAGTAGGGCCTCTTTTTAGTTGTACAGTTTTCACCAAGAAACTTGTCCTTTCGCCTTTCGCTCTAATATTGTAATCACTTACATATATCATTGTTACATTAATATATATATATATATATGAATTCATAAAAAAACAACTGATCATCTAGGAAACTCTGCATCTATCTGTGTAGCTGTACGGTTGCAACACTGTGTGTGTGTTTGTGTGTGTGTGTGATTCATGCCCACCTCAGGTCACCCTCAACTAGCACCAATTTACTGCAGTCAAATACAAAACTGTGGCTGAGAGCAACTACACACTCATGCACACACAAGCACACACACTCACAGATAAATACAAAGTGACAGAGAGGGACACGGCAGGGGCAAGAGAGATGAGGTGAGAGAAGAAATAAACAAAGCAAAAAAACCTATAGGATCTGCAATGAACTGGCATACTTAAGCCTGACCAAGAAAAGGGGATTAAAATGTGACAAATGTACTTTCATTAATACCTTTATATAACTTTACTATACAAGACTTTGCATTTACATATACATTCAAGGGATCCTCCTGGTCACACTTGTAGGAGAGGTTGAGATATGATTGATGTGATGAGTCATCGCTCTGTTGGGAAATCTGAACCTGACTCATAGCACTTAAGAAATGATTCTTAATTTGAGTCGAGAGCTGCAGTGCAGGCGTAGAACCCCACCTGCTGCAAATCGAGCCTCCTGCTCTCCCTCACTCAGGTGTGAGTACGAGTTGAAATGGGACTGTAGCGTAGCTGATGATGGATCTAAAGGTTTGGACCAGCCTTTCCACTCGATCAGATGAGCCACTCTGCCCTGCGCCATGGCCGTCGGTTTGGTCACGTGATCCTTCACCACCTGAGAGAAGCCTGCAAACAAGAAGAGATTCAGTAAAATCAATTCTTTATTCAAAACCGTAAAGTGAGAGGTTTTAATTACAGATGAAGGCATTCTGTTTTATTTTAGACAGAATAGGAGTTCATGTCTTGTCATACAGACCCTGAAACAGTAACATTGTTAACTGTAAATCAGGCTATTAAACAGGTTATTGAATGCTTAAATGAAAGCTCCACATTCACATCCTGCAGTTTATTAAACTAATTTTAAGAAACAACACTCGTCCTTACAACATATACTAACTTACTCTACATTTTGGCTTGGAATGAAGAACAGAGAGTTTTATCCAGAGCTCATGTTCTGTTTCAAATATTCTGTTCCAATAATATAAATGTGTGGTTCCACCATTTCTTTATATCCAACTGATAGTGTTGTCAAAACCACTAGAGCCAAGACTGAATCAGGACCGAGACTGAGACCAGATTTAAGATTTTTGTCATAAAAAATAAAACATTCTATAATTCACTTTACTTCAATACAATTTCAAATAATTCTACATGATATATAGTAATACATTATATATTTTATTATATTATTATGTAAAATCTAACAACTCAGTACAGCCAATAACATCCATGCTATCCTTTTTTATTATTAAATGTAACAACATAATAATAACAACAGTTCCGTCTGCCCTCAAACAAAAGCTATACTAAACTATACTAACTAGGTAAAGCCTGCGAGAAAATGTACATTTGATTTATTGCCTGATTGACTAACAGGGAAAACAAGTTACTGCTTTTGTCATTAAGAGTGCAGATTTTATTTTGGCATATAACTACTGATTTATAATGTTTGTATGAATAGTTTATTTTCAGTAAGGACAGAAATAATGTTCAGTTTATAATTAGCGTTACCTTAGAGACTGGTCTTGACAACAATTTCAGAGTCCGTCTTATCCCGGGACTGAGACAAGACCAAGTCCAGATGAGCTAATGGTCTTGAGTTTGGTCACAACACTACCAGCTGAGTCTTGTAATTGTATGGTTACGGTTACGTTTAGTGTCCTCCAAACTGGAATATACCAAAGCTTAATGATTATCAGTGGTCTAACCGTCTGCAACACTTGACAGAGATGAAGATCCTGAGATTTCAGGAATGCCACAAGTCTTGTGCATTTCCAGAAATACATCCTATCAGGACAATACCAAACTGAAAATTACTGAAAATTACTGATTCAGTCAAAGCTTTTATCTTGAATATCTTAAAGTAACGATTGCATAATATCAGGGATTTAGGGGGTGTTACGTAATAAATCCTCACCATTAAGCGATGATCTGGCCAGTGCTGCGATCTCCTGGATGCTAAGAGCTTTTCTGGATTTTGGAAGCATTTCAACAGACTCATCAACCTGAACATAAAAAAGCCACATTAGCATTAGACCCGCTGATCAGTACACAACTCTAGCATTGATGGTTTAGGGCAAAGGTGTTCAAACATTTTTCAAAAGGGGGCAGAATGGACTATATCAAAATATCTAAGGGTCGGTCTCTCCTACCGAAAGTATTATATAAAAATCATTGGACTAAAAATATGAAAAACCACAACCATACAGAATGCAAACTGTAAGATAATAATAACTGTAGTTGGATATAAAAAGAGCATAAAATACCACAACTTACTGCAGATTATTTAGGCAGAGAATTTTTTTTTTATTTTTTTTTTTGTAAAAAGATTTATGCATAATACTGCACCTTTAAAACAGTATCTTCACTTGATATGCATTACCAGACCTGGAACTCAATAATAAAGATAGTCTTGTATTTCTAGACACATAACCAACTAAAGACAAAGAACACTGTGCAAATATTAATTGTGTTAAAGTTCAAACCTGATGCTTCAACTTACTAGAAGAGACAGACCACTAAAAACCATTGATTATCCTATAAATGCATTGGCTGCTGGCTCATGCGGCAATGTCATTGCCATATAGATCCAGGCAACTTATCACAATTTTTGAAAGATTGTATTGGAAAAATATGCCTAATTCTTCTATCACTATTCTAATATTAATAAAAATATTCACTTATTTTTATATACTGTATTATACTACCATTGTACTACTTTTTCTACTATATATACCATCTACTATTGTTGCTCTATTGTTGTATTAATTATTAATATTTATTAGACTATATCACTAGCAGCTAATAAAATGCTGCACTGCTGTATTGTAGTGTTTATTACTATTACTATTTAAGTTTATCTTTTCACTGCCATAAAAAACAGAAAGCAGACTGGTCACAAAAGAAAATAGGCTAAGAAATAACTACACTGCTCACAAAACATTCCCATAATGAAACAACACCCTAATTTCTGCTCCCCTGTTGACTTGTATTTGTTTACAAGCCAGTCTTGCCTGGACCAATATGGTGGCCGCACAGATGTATCACAGCAATGGGCTACAGCAGCTAATGTTGCATCTGGGTATTAATATCTGTGGTTACACAGGTATGGGCCAGCCCCCATAGTGAAAATTGTAAGTCTGATTGGGCAGATTTCTTGTCCATGTGTTAATAAACTCATTTACAGACCCCCTGAAAATAACATGAGAAGAGGCACGTAGACAGGAGTCATTCTAATGAGCCATTTTGATTGGTCAGTAGCACTCTCAAACAGATGTCCTGTAGCAACCAAGAAAATTCAGAGCAGTGTTTTGAATCAGATGATGAGTTGAAATGTACTTTATTAATTAAATAAAATATTTTTTATAATATTTTACATACACTTTTTTGTTAGGGCTGTGAGAGCACGCCTCTGCTAGAAACTAATGTGAAGGGTGGTGTTATGCCCTCAGTTGCATTATACACATTAGTTCTGATTTGTCAGCTGTAGCTGTGACATTCCAGATGTCACACAAGTGGTGATTAGTCATCCTGGACCACAAGCACAAAAAACGAAAACTTGCCAGTAATAATAGTATATAATAAGAAATAATTCTAATAAATAAATAATAAGATACTGAGTAATAATACATTTTCTTAGAACATGGTTATGAACTAAAAGGGATCTAAAGCCTTAATCAAAACAATACTGAAACAGTGAAAACAATTTTAGCAGGGTTAAGATATTTATAGTGTAAAATGTATACCCAGCACTGGCTTTGTGCACGAGAACTTAGGATTGGCTTTTTAAGATAATGTAATATTGTAAAGCTGCTTTGAGACAATGCACCATTGTAAAAAACTCTTTATAAATAAAATAAAATTGAATTGAATTGAGAACGACTGAAGGTATTAAGCCACACCAACCTCAAATCTCAGCTCTATCTTTTGCTTGTTTTGGCTCTTCAACAAGCATTATTCAAAAAACCAGGCACATCATGCCCATGTACACACAATCCATTCAGATACCTGTTATATAACTTTATATCCTTATGTACAGCACTGCGCTAAAGAAAACAGAGGCGTTCAACTGCTGCATGACATGATAATATTAAATGTATTAATGAGCATGAGCGACTGAAACACACAAATCTCTCTGAATGTGTAAATAAAGATTATGCTTACCTTGTCTTCACCTGACCCCACGGTAACATATTTAGGCCTTACACTCATCCTTCAGAGCAACATTTTATACAGTTTTAGGTGAGGTACAAGACGTAATGGCTGTGTGTTAAGTCTCTGAACTCTGACTGTAGGATCTGTAACAGATGCTAAATCCTATAATAAGCCGGCAGCCGTTTGAAACACGGATAAGAGACATATGGCTCAGACATCCACCCGTTAACCCTGTTATTTCAGTTCAAAATAAAACGCCACATTTAAAACCAAACATTCATATTGTAATAAAAGTAAGTGATTGTTGTGCAGTTTAAATAACCTGGTGCAACAGGGAAGACCGGAAGATTTTTAAATCCATATTCAACAGCGAGGAATCACTCTCTGGGTCAATGGAACAGCATGTTGCTAAGTGGGTCAGATCATTTAGCACAATGTCTGGTGATAGAGACGAGATGTGATGGGAGTGATCCTAACAGTGTCAGCCAGATGCATTCATAAAAACTGCTATAGTACATGTAAAAAAAACAAACAGAATCATTAGGTTATGAATAATAAGACATGCTTGATGCCTAAAATAACTTGTACACTAATTCAGTCAAATAGGTGGATGAAATCAACAGCCCATATTCATAACACTTTAATAATATAATAATATTAAAATCTTAATATGTGTCTGGAAACAGTGCTGGCAAAACTGATAAACAAAAACAGTTCATTACTGCTATTGGAGTTTTCTCACATTTGAAAAAAAATTTATGGAATGAGTAACTGATTCTATTTTGTCATAAGACAATCTACTTAAAACATCTTACCAACTGTAAAGGCTGATGGATGAAGAATACTTAAAAAGGATTGATCCTGTTGTTAAGTTACAGCATAGGGAATATAATAGCATATGAAACAGCAGGCATGCCCAGCAGGAAAACCTAAAAGACACAGGGATTAACCAGAAACAGGGACACCTGTCTTATTATAAACTCAATTCAAAAAAGCGGGGACAGTGTGAATTTTAAAAACATTTACATTAACTTTTATTTAATTGCAGACAGTATGAACCCACAATATTTCATGTTTCTGGCCAACTTAATTTTTTTTTTCTGAATTTCAGTCCTGCAAAATGGGATGGCATTGTCCAGCCCATTCAGCTTTGTCTACCATATCTAACAACCCACCCTAGCACCTGTTTAATCTAATGACCAAAGATTCATAATCAATATATCAATATCAGATCTAAATGTGTTAAAATTCACCCCAAGTACATCACCACTTGCATTGATAAAGACTTCCAGCACCGACTGTGATCAAAACGCATTCATATTGGGGACTGACTAATTTTAGCTAACGCACATGCCGTTGAAACATCACTTGTAGCCTATTTAGGCCAACTCTCTAGAGAGACTGAGTCGCCCCAATCAGGCTGGCCAAAAATAATATCCGAAATTAAACAAGAACAAAGGTAACATTTCATCCTACAGACAAAGGATCTTTGAAAATTTTCTTTAAAAACTATTCGAATAGCATTTAATTATATATTTTAAGAGAACTTCACAATCTCTTTTTAGATAAAATCACACTTTCTCTGTACATTTACTGCAAGCACTTAAACTTAAGACTTCACAAAAGTACAGGGATTCATAGAAGGAATTTACTGTGAGCAAGAGTGATAAAGAGAAATCTTAAAAATCTCACTGAAGACATTTGGATTCATTCAGAAGGTTTTTTTTACCATTGACACACATATCCAGAAGCAAAACCGATACAAGCTACAGTTCATGCAGTTTAGGGTTAGAAACCTTATTTAGAGCATTAACAGTCACAGCTTGGAGGACTTGAAATTTGATCGTCCTGGTAAAACACTCCAGTATGTTAACTGTGCCAAAAAAAATCACTGCACAATTTAAATAAATTATGCAAGGTGATGGACCTTCTATTTACACTCAGACTGTGTTAAAGGTGTTTTAGCAGAACGAGGGTCGTACATGTCCCGGTGTTTAAACTAAAGTACTTTTTTTTTAAAATCAGAACACAGCATCAACTTTCCAGTATGACAGCTGTAGAAAATGTAAAACCAAATCTGTAAAAATGGATCAGATCTGGACTGGCCAGACCTCAACCACATCAAAAGCACCAGGTTAAATAAACTTACACTTAAACTATATACACAAAATGTAAAGACTAGAAGTCTAGTGGTGCCATTCTTGAAGCAAGGGAACCTATGATGAAATAGTAGAAATGAATCTGAGATACATAACTGAGAAAACAAACAGGCATGTCTAGCCTCTTTTAATTGACGCTTAAGCATCCCTGAAAAAATGTTAGAACTTATGGCCACTGTGACCTTCCAAGTATAGATGATGGAGCCTGACCAGGTAAAACAAAAAACACACTCTGAAAAGTGAGACGTGAATGTAACAGGGCCAGAAGGTCAGGGTTAGTGTGTTATACGGGTCAGATATTTATAAACAGAACATGGGGTGAAGGGGTCCAGACATGCCATGAATGATCAAGCCGATGCCTTTGTGCAGTGAGAGTTTAATGGACCCAGTAGATCAACTCATAGTAAAGAATAGTTCACCCGTCGCTGCACTACACCTACAACAGAGGAAAAGACAGAGGAATGTTCTATGGTCTGAGCAGGTAATGAAACATGAAGATAGATCTGCATGAAGGTCTGCAGTGTGAAAGTAAAATGTACTTGTGCCCTCATGCAGTGCTGCATAATGTCCTAAACAAAGCAGAAACATCATTAGGGATTAAAGACAAAGTCCGGATGCAGCACTAAATGCCTCTGACAGGGTAAAAAATGAAGATGGTGCTCGATTCAAACGAAGCAGAAATTGGCTCAAGCTGCCACCTGAGCTCCAGCGCAGCATGGCGTCAATGCAATTAAATTCGTTACAGCAACAGGTGAGCTGTGAAACAGCTGGCCCTGCTGAAAACACGTCATTAACGTCCCTTAACATGTGCAGAGACTCAGAGCAGCAGCACAGGGGCAGCCGTTCAACATCTGGTGTTGCTTTTACACGGTACACACATGCTACACACAGAGTAACCTTGGTATACACCACTGGAATCTTTAACCTCTTAACGTCCCCAGTCAATCAGATTTTTATATAACAGCGTGTCTGGAGAATTTATGTTTGCATATAAACACTTCTTGTTTCATTGGGTGATTTATGATAGGTATGATCTATACATATATAATATATTTGTTATTATATTAGTTGTTTAATTGAGGAAGATCACAAATTCCTGTGAAAGTGTTCAAAATACCTATGTATGTGTGTGTGTGTGTGTGTGTGTGTGTGTGTGTGTGTGTGTGTGTGAGTGTGTGTGCGCAGTTGGTAATCACTTTATTATGTAGTGTTTGTGCACAGAATTTAAAAACCTTGAATCAAATTTCGGTTTCTTTTTACAGCTCGTCAAAATGTTTAAAAAAGTTAAGAAATTACAATTTTTAAAAATCCTTAAACCAAGAGCTTTAAAACTTTGCTGATATTCTAGTGAGGCCGGAGTACACCCATGTACAGTGGACAATTGCAACATAATTCCAATACAGTCAATGCAAAGGTTGTGGGGTTGTGTGAATTGTGAGATGAGTAGACCGGTTGTTAGGGTAATTTGTGAGATTAGTAGCGGAATTAATAGTGCAATCAAGTTAGTGAGATTTGTAGTAATTAGTAAATTATTTAGTGCAATTATCAGTGTGTGTAGATAGCAATATTGTTAGTGCAC